>JAECUM010012504.1:0-100448 GCA_016617855.1 Megalonaias nervosa | reverse complement strand
TTTTTTGGCTAGTTCAGCAAGGCAGTAGTGATAGGTAATATATTACTGCTTTTAAAATGTAGTGCCTTTGTGGGAGAGATGCAAACTGATTTTAATAATGTGATACTTATCTGTCACTATTGGAAGATTCCCTACTACACCTCATTTTGATGGCACAAGTGTAATCTGGGTCTGAGGTGAAGAATAAGGTTATCCTTAAAAATGTTTAAAGGATGTCAGCAGAAAGACAGACATAGTGATACCCAGGGATAATAATTTAGATAAGCAAAAATAATTTAGTTTAAGATTTACAAAATTTAAAGTAGTCACCTTACATATTAGATGTACTTTTGTTTTAGTGAAAAATTGTTCAAGTAACTCATTGTAGATTTATAAGTCTCCTCTTTGCATATTTTTGCTGAGAAACTGTAACAGTTTTTGTTCCTCCCTTTACCACAAATGTTCTTAGATCCATAGGATCAGGGCTTGAAAAATACAACTATGTTATCCTTGCCAGGAATTTAAACCTGGATGAAAAATTCACATATATCCATCATATTTGATATCTAGTTCTGGACAACTATCCAAATGTTATTTAGCTACCAGCATTTCTAACTTGCCCTGCATTTCATGACTTGGAATTTATACCAGTTTTTTCAGACAGACACTTCTGGTGCACAAAATGCCTGTCATAGATAGCGTTGTGTATGTACACAAAACACTCAGTTTTAAGAATCACAGATCCAGCAACAGTTTGATGTGCCAGCAAATCAGAAACATTTTTTTTTATGTACTTGCAGATCAAGCTTTTATATTTATTATGTGCCAGCAGATCAGGCTTTTATATGTATTATGTGCCAGCAGATCAGGCTTTTATATGTATTATGTGCCAGCAGATCAGGCTTTTATATGTATTATATGCCAGCAGATCAGGCTTTTATATGTATTATGTGCCAGCAGATCAGGCTTTTATATGTATTATATGCCAGCAGATCAGGCTTTTATATTTATTATGTGCCAGCAGATCAGGCTTTTATATTTATTATGTGCCAGCAGATAAGGTTCAAATATTTATTATGTGCCAGCAGATCTGGCTTTCCTACTTACTTATGTGTAAACAGATTTGGGTATACTGCTTAATATATGCCAGCAGATCAGGGTCTTATACTTTATTATTTATTATATGCCATTAGATCAGGGTCAAGTACATATTATGTGCTGTCAGATGCGAGTCTACTACTTGTTTCATGCCAGCAGATCATTTACATGCTGGCAGATCTGAATTTATTATTTATTGTGTGCCAGCAGATCAGGGTCTAATACTTCTTAATGTGCCAGCAGATTAACACCTAATACTTTTATACACAAGCAGATCAGGGTCTAATACTTATTATGTGCCAGCTGATCAGAATATGCTACATATGTTCCAGTGGATCAGGGTCTACCACTTATTTATGTTCCAGCATATCAGGGTCTACTACTTTTTATTTTCCATTGGCTTAGGGTCTACCACTTATTTATGTTCCAGCAGATCATGGTCTATTACTTAATATGTTCCAGCAGGTCAGGGTCTACTACTTTTTATGTTCCATTGTGGATCAGTGTCTACTACTTGTTATGTTCCAGTGGATGAGGGTCAGCTACTTATTGTGTCCAAGCAGATCAGTGACTACTACTTATTAAGTGTCAGTGGATCAGGGTCTACTACTACTTTTTATGTGCCATTGGATAAGTGTCTGCAAATTATTATGTTCCAGTGGATCATTGTCCACTACTTATTAAGTGTCAGAGGATCAATCATCAGGGTCTACTACTTATATGCCAGCAGATCAGGGTCTGCTACTTATTATCTCCCAGTAGATCATTGTCTGCTACTTTTTAAGTGTGTCAGTGGAAAAGGGTCTACTATTTATTGCATGTCAGCAGATCAGGGTCTACTACTTATTATGTGCCATCAAATCAGTGACTACTACTTTTTAAGTGTGTCAGTGGAAAAGGGTCTGCTACTTATTGCATGCCAGCAGATCAGGGTCTACTACTTATTATTTGCCATCAAATCCGTGACTACTACTTATTGCATGCCAGCAGATCAGGGTCTACTACTTATTATTTGCCATCAAATCAGTGACTACTGCTTATATGCCAGCAGATCAGGGTCTACTACTTATTATCTCCCAGTAGATCATTGTCTGCTACCTTTTAAGTGTCAATGGATCAGGGTCTACTACTTATTATCTCCCACTAGATCATTGTCTGCTACTTTTTAAGTGTCAGTGGATCAGGGTCTACTACTTATTATGTGCCATCAAATCAGTGACTACTACTTTTTAAGTGTGTCACTGGAAAAGGGTCTACTACTTATTGCATGCCAGCAGATCAGGGTCTACTATTTTTTAGGTATATGTGGATCAGGGTCTACTATTTTTATTTTTTATCAGGGACATAGTCTGTTACTTGTTATGTTCCAGCAGATCATGGTCTATTACTTATTATGTGCCAGAAGATAAGGTCTACTACATATTATGTGACAGAAGGTCAGGGTCTACTACTTAATTATATGCCAGCTGATAAGCATTTATTACTTAAGTGCCAGAATATCAGGTCTTCTACTTATAATATTTAGTGACTTGTGTTAACAGTAATCTACCAGCACATTATGCAGTCACAGATCTAGATCAGCTGTTTGAAGCACCTGTTATTCAAAGGCAGATAGGTTACTCTTTATGTGTTGGTACAAGACATCACCTGTGAGCTGCCAAATTGAGCACTAATGATGAGCAGAAGCAGCCTGATTAGTGCAGTGCCTTGTTTTCTTGGACTCCAGCTCTTAGTGTCACAGTCCAATTAGAAAGATTTATGAAGCTTTAGTTCAGCATAGAATGGACACCAAAGCTGGTTCTTAGCTGCTTCTCCATCCCCTTAGTTAGAATTTCACAAATAAACTGCTACTTTAATTGAGGAATATAGATAACATCTATCTCTCTGGATTTTAATTATGGAAGTTTGTTGGTTTCAGTTTTCTTTGTTTAATTGGCAATTACCTTAAATCTAACAGTCTGTAGATCTTACTGACTGGGTTGTTATTTACTGTCTTCCTGAATTCTAGTCCTTATATGTTCATTTTTAGATACTGAGATGACTTGATCAGAAGTTTTACAGCTGGGTTTGTTTGTGCAAAGACATAATACATGTATAAGCACGCACACACGCATGCACGCACGCACACATGCGAAGAACCTTTAATTCCCTTTATTTTGGTGTATGATTGATGGGTAATACGGGTTATAGAGTATACAGTGTTATGACCCTATAGTTAAATTACATATGTGTTAAAATTTAAATTCTTCTAATTCTTTGTTTCATTTTTATTTCATTTTTACATCATTAAATGTAGTTATTATTATTATGATGATTATGTTTGCATGGGTCTAATAGTATGTTAGAAACATCGTATTTATTTAAAACGTAAATGTGACTCATGTAAGCACGAGCTTTGTATGATAGTAAATTCATCGCAAGTAAACATTCAGCAGTAGCTATGTAAATGATTGGCTGATACTTGTTCAGGCTTTCGTAATGTCCAGATGGATTGCGAAATCACATGTGTCCTTCGTGCGTGTGTACATGAAACGACATATTAGTTTCTTTTATATGCTTAGTTATCTGTAAGAAAGGTTGGAGTCATAGTCGTAGTCAGTCATAGTTGAGAGTCACATCATAACATCTTGTAGAGTTTCTAATACCTTAAGGAAAAGGTATTCCTGTGCTGGAAAGAGCTGTTCGTTCGTACATATGTAGAACAACATGTGTATTGTTAGCGGTGGTAGCTGTACTTTATCTACTTTCTAAATAATTATTTTCCCTGGAGAACAACCCTACTGGCTTTGGACAAAGACATTTGTTGAAATTATTTCTAAATTAGAGCAGAACAATACAATTTGTAATTCACAGTGAAAATTCTGGACATTTTGTGTTAGCCTTCGTCTGACGTCATCATCCGCCATCTTGGAACGGAACTGAGATTCAGACTATATCAAATTAGAACTGTTTATTCACAGGACTTGTGTGTTTTCACAAATCTTCTTCGTAAACCGTAAGTCTTGTTTCACATATTTACCTTTTCTATGTGTTTTCTAGGGAAATAAATTATTTTTGTTAAAATTTACAAGCTTGTTGTAGTCACTCTTTCTTTGTGTTACTTTGAACGAGCCGATACGTACCAACAGCTTGGCCTTACTCCAGATGTGCACCTTTCAAAAAAGTGCTAGCTCCACTTGGTCATTTTCACTTCCTGAAATTCAGAGGTAAATTGTAAAAAAAGCTGATAACTTTTTGCACATTTTATATATTTGGCAATTCATTCATTGCACTTTCAGAAGCTGGTATTGTCTAGTCTGGCAAAATTCATTTTCCCTATTTTAATTGCTGCTAAGGATAATGTACTTTAGACAAATTCAGGCTGATTTTTGGAGCACAAGGGAGCAGTCATTTTAGTTAGCAGTGTGCTAACATCATTTACAATTTCCAAAAGTACAATATCCAAAGAAATGTCAGCCACATTACATCAAAGCAGCATAGAGGTATGCCAACATTCTCTCCACTGTGCATGTTTTAAATGCAAACAACTTTACCATACATATGTCACTCTCTCAAAAGTACATAATAACTGGTGAGCGCCTCCTTATTCTACATCCTGTCACATGATCCAACTTCTCCTACATCCTGTCACATTAACAACTCATCCTAATCATTTGCAATCCATCTCTACTTCTGTTGTAAAGTTGGCAATGACTTCTTTCATGCTGACCACTTTGCAATATGCATAATAAGTAATACACCCAAAATAAAAAACCTTGGTCAGAAAATGGAAATTGAATAAGTCAGGTTGGGAAAGGATTCAGTCCCTCATCTAATCAAATTTAACAGCTTATTGTTTTGAAAATGTAGTAGATCTGATAGTCTTTTTATTAATATGCTTTAGGGTGTTGCTGGGAATATGATTGAAGATTACCACCCATTCTCCAAGAATGTAAGACCTTTCTTTTGCAATGGCACTTCAGCTTGACCAGATGATTTTCAATAAAACACCTGGTACAGCTGCTAGTACACTACTAAACATTTTCAGTCAAATTTGGGAAACTGACTCCCCACTGTTATGATGAGAAGGAACATTGATACCAGTTGCCAAACCTGGAAAGGACTGTACCGACCCTTCAGACTATCATCCCATATGACAAACAATGGAGGATACGATAAATGACATACTCCTCTTGAATCAAGGCAACTACAAGACTTTCAATGTGGATTCAGATGTCAGAGAAGCGAAACTGACCATCTACAGTTGCAGTCAGACTTTAAACATTTATTAGAGAAGCGTTCATAAAGAAAGATGATATAATTGCCTCTTTCTTTACTTAGAGAAAGCTATTAACACTACATGAAAGTATGGCATAATGAATGACCTTTGCAGCTTGGTTCTAATGGACTGCCAGCCTGTCTTAATATTAAATTTTATTAAAGATTTAAGTTCAGAGTTAGGGTGAGTAATCTCATCATTTCTGAAAGCTTACCTCCAGATATGGGTATACATCCACACAGCCAGGGTCACTGACAGGGTAGGATAACTTGGATAAAATTCCAGGGGCCCACAACAGTCAGGGGTCCCACTGCCATCACAATTTGTAATTCATAGGGGCCTACTGGAGAATTTTTTCTAGGGACCACAAATCCTGTTCACAGCCCTGAGGACAGCATATTGTCAGTCACCCTTTTTAACATCAAAATTCACAACATAATATAATACCTTGTTATACACTGATGATTTGTTGATCTGCTATAGATAAAAAAGTATGCATACTAGTGAATATAAATTACAGATTTGCTTAACTAGAGCTCAGAAATGATTAGAAGAAAATAGGTTCAAGTTTTCAGAACATGAAATTATTTATATGCATTTCTATTGATTATTTCAAGTTACTGATGACATAAAACTCTATCTTGAGGACACACAACACACAACTTGCTCTTGATGAAGACACGGAACTCTCTCTCTTGATGACACAGAACTCTCTATTGATGACACAAAAACTATATTGATGACACTCTGTCTTGATGGTACATATACTCTTACCCCATTTGTGGAGGAAACCAAATCTTTAGGACTTCTTTTTGACAAAAAATGAACTTTTATTCACATTATGTTAGATACTCCAGAGACAAATCTAAAAATATCCCAGGATTTAATACAAGTTGTGGCATAAATTGAAAAGCAGAGCAGAAGGTCATACTCTGGTTATACAGTTTGTTTTCTTTATGATATCTAAATTTGACTATGTCTCAGTTGCGTACAGATCAGCTTGCAAGTCTTACCTTCAATTCTTGATCCAGTAGATAGGAACTTAAAATTTGTATTGGAGCATTTGGAACTTCTTAATCAAAAAACCTTTTTATGTTTAATGAAAATGAACTATCACATTATGTCAGGTGAATGAAATCATCTTTTCAGTATACTACAGAACCATCCATCTATATGTGTCATCATCAGGCTTAAGTACTAAACCTTTCTTCCAGAGAAGCCAAATTTCATTCCACCTTTTGGCATATGAATTCTTTCTCATCAAGAAGCAGCAAAAAAATAAATCTGGCACATACTGAAGAAAAAAAAAAGATTGGTTCCTAAATCACCACATTGGATATTAAAGCACCATCAAACACTATTTGATCTAGGACACTTAATAAAGTCTTCAAATATTCTTCTAATTTTTCAGGTATATTCATTGAAATCGGGGCCTCATCTTAGGGCCATATGTCGCAGTATACAGATAGTTTGAAAGATGTATGCAAGGTTGCAGCTGCCATTAAAACATTCCACAGCATCATCTCAAGTTAGTTAAGTGGATAATGGCTTCATTTGTACTGCAGAAATTACAGTTAGAATATTAAACTTCATCAAAATGTCTCAAAAAATGAATTTCATCATCTTTTTGGTTCCCTTTCCACACTGAAAGCCTGCCAGAACCATAATTTTGAGAAGTCATTAATATCTCAAATTTTACAGAAATGTGATTTGCTGAGACAATTTGGTTAAAGCATTCAGGATAGTATACTGTTGGCAGCCCAGTCACATTGGTATTCGGATTAATGAAAGCAGCCAATACTGCCCTACAGTCATCCATTTCAGACTCTGAGATATTATATGACTTGGATTGTTCTATATGCTTGGAAAAATAGTTGTAATGAAAACCTCACAGACAAGCTTTTGAAAATGAAGCCCATCATATGAGATTGATATCTGAGAGAGAGAGAGAGAGAGAGAGAGAGAGATATTAATTGTCTCAAAAGTTTAATGCATATGTGCATAACTGGGAAGGTGTTACATGTATTTGTGTTTAATCACAAACCCCTAAAATTTATCTATTTACAGGTACCATAAAAGATAGATTAAATAAACCAACTTTAGTAGACATCTCATAATAAAAATATGCTTGTTCATATTGTTCATAAAAGATAAGATTTTATGAACCAATTTCATTTTTTGACCTATATCAAATGAGAAAATATTCAAGTCTCTTGAGTTTTATTTTTAGACTGGTTTCACTTTATTTTTCTAACATTTTCTTGACAAGAACAAACAGGATATTTGCCCTCCCAGTTTTTTCTGTTTGACGTACTTATACCTGCATGTTGGTGGCCTTCTTAATAGGGCTTAGGGCCATAGGTGAGATTGTATCTTCTTCCCATGGTAATAAAGAGTAACTCGGGGATTAGAATCTGCTTCACCATTGTGACCAATATATAGGCTAATAGCTCTTGAAAAAGTGGTTTGTAATATTTATCATGTGTGTAGGAATGACTTGCCTGCATACAAGTAATAGTTTTCTGAACTTTTGTCCAGTTTATCTGTTTGGTCAAGAATTGGTACAAATTTTAGTGAAATGACAAAGCAAATACAATTTCTGTGATCAATTTGGTCAAATTCAGTTTTGCACAATTCCTGTTTAAGCACCCTTGTGGGCTTAGGGATGTGAACATGCCCATGCACTCTACTGCATGATGTAAAAGGCAAGAAATGGAGGTGGGAGCTGCAATGGCTCATTGATTAGCATGCCAGACTATTGACCAGAAAGGTACTGGCTTGAGTCCTACAGCTGGATCAGGCTGGGTTAACTATAAAGTGTTGTGTCATTGATCAAGGTACTTGACTCCAGTTTCCTTGGTGTTAAATAACATGCTTTGTATTGCCATGCCATAATACACCAAACCAGACCAAATCCAACTTTTAAAATATAGCCCCAGTTTTGGCAAAAGTCATGATGTGGATAATTAATTGATTGTTTATTGATCATGATGATGATTGGTTGGCGGAAACTGACAGTTGATTTTGAATTTTATTTAGATTCTCAACACTGCAACAAAAGCATTACGAGTAGGTATCTGTTAAAAAGAAATAAGTAAAGGAAAAATTCACATTGTTCATTACACATTAAGTAAAGGAAAAATTCACATTGTTCATTACCCATTAAGAAGTTCTCTTTGAGCTCCAATTGAAAGAGAAGTGCCTATCTATTAAGAGGTGATGTCATTTGCATGGCAAAGATAGTCTTATTGGGTGGGAATAGATGATGGTGAAAATGTACTACATTTTGTGTTGGTGGTGAAGGATTTTTGGGGGGTCCTCAGGGGCCAAAAATGTACCTTCATGTTTTGGTGAAAAATATTTAAAATATGCTGAAATGCCTGTTTTAACAACTTTCCTTCCTTGGAAATTTTGTCCTCAGTTAATTTATATCTTTCCCAAAATAGTGATTTCTGGGGTAGCTATTAAAGGCAATGATTGGGGGATATCAGCCTCACCTATATGTATGGGTAGCCATCAGTGGAAATGATTGGGGGATATCAAATCAACCTTAATGTATGGGTAGCCATTAAAGGAAATAATTGGGGGGTATCAAATCAACCTTATGTGTGTGTAGTTGTTAAACAAAATGATTGGGGGATATAAAATCAACCTTTTGGTATGAGTAGCCATTAGAGAAAATGATTGGGGATATAAAAATCAACCTTTTGGTATGGGTAGCCATTAGAGGAAATGATTGAGGGATATCAAATCAACTTTTAGGTATAATAATAATAATAATAATAATAATAATAATAATGAAGACTTCGTATAGCGCCTAATCTTTAGAAGCTCTAAGCGCTTTACAACATTTGACAACACTTAAAAAACATATAATGATATGATTACAAAAATAAAAACAAACACCACGAAATTAGAAAACAGAAAACATGTTGTAAATATTTAAGGTAAGGAAACATTATTAGGTCTTTAAGTATGTTCTTGCAGTTGAAATAGGTGAGTTTTAAGAGCGCTCTTGAATGAGATCACTGTGTCTTTGTGTCTGAGTTCAGTGGGCAATTCATTCCACTTTGCTGGGCCCTGGTATGCAAAAGAACGTTGTCCATATGATTTCATTTTCATGGTGGGAATAATGAGAATACGAGTGTCAAAAGAGGAGCGTAAGTATCTTGGCTGGTGTGTACACATGGGTGAGGTCAGATAGGTATGTTGGACTGGAGCCCATTGGTGAAACATAGCACAGAGAACAAATTTTATATTTAATTCTGGATCAAATGGATAGCCAGTGTAGGGTACAGAGCAGAGGGGAGGCGTGCTCTGATCATGGTACTCTAAAGATGATCCAAGAAGCTGTGTTTTGAACTTTTTGAAGTTTCTGGAGTAGATATTGAGATGAACCAGACAGAATTGAGTTACAATAGTCCAGTCTTAAAAGTATTAAGGAACACACAAGTGTTTTAGTGGCATCAACTGAAAGATACTTGCGAATGGAGCTGATGCGTCTCAGCTCAAGATATGCAGCCTTGCATATGTTCATGACATGTTGGTGCAATGAGAGAGTGCTGTCGAGAGTAACACCTAGGTTTCGTACTGACTGTGTGAATTTAATGTTGGTGTTGCTGATATTTATTGTCTGAGGTAAAGGATGTGAATGAGAAAGTCTTTGTGTTGTAATCAGATTGGTTTCAGTTTTATCATCATTCATCTGCAGCTTGTTACATGTCATCCATGATTTCATATCGGAAATGCACCTCTTTACACCTTGGATGGTAGCTTCAACTTCAGTTGGGTGGCTAGATTTGTATCTTTGGGTGTCATCAGCATACAATTGGTGAGACACTGGATGATGATCTATGACACTTGAGAGTGGCTGAGTGTATAGAATGAAGAGAACAGGTCCAAGAACACACCCCTGTGCAACACCACAACATAGATCAACTGGGTTGGAGTGTTTTCCATTTGTGGACACAATTTGTGTCCTGTTGACCAAGCAGGACTTGAACCATAGTAAGGCTGTATCGTGAATGCCAAATACATGCTGGAGATGGTGAAGTAATATATCATGGTCTATTGTGTCAAATGCTGCAGACAAGTCAAGGAGAGTGAGGACTGTAATCTTTCCACTATCCAAAGCAGAGAGAAGGTCATTAACTACTTTCAGAAGAGTAGTTTTAGTACTGTGGCAAGGGCGATATGCGGACTGTACATTGCTAAAAAGACTCTTTGAATTCAGATGAGATACAGGTTGGGATAGAACAACTTTTTCTAAGATTTTTGACATGAATGGGAGATTAGAAACTGGGCGGTAGTTATTTAAATCGTTTTGGTCGAGTGTTGATTTCTTCAGCAGAGGCTTTACAGTGGCAGTTTTGAAACTTGATGGGAATTCCCCAGATGAGAGAGAGGTATTAATAACATCAGTTAGTGAAGGCAATATTGGATCTAAGCACTCAAGCAGCAGTGATGTCGGAATTGGATCAAGTTCACTCTTCATCACGATTGTACGTACTAATTCCATAGAGACTGGTTCAAATGCTGCTAATGGTTGCTGCTAAAATTCTGTATCGCAACTGTTATGTTGACGACGAGTCAGTTGAAATTGTGTTGTCAAGCTTATCTCTGATGGTTTGTACTTTGTCACGGAAGAAATTTGCGAACAGGTCTGGAAGGTCGACTGGAGAGAAGGTAGTTGGAAGTGGTGTACATTTGTTCCTTGACATTAGCTTGTTAGTAATCTCGAATTGCACTTTGCAGCTGGAACTTTCCATGATCTTAGTACTGTAGTGGGCTGATTTCGCTGCATGGACTATGGTTGTGACATTCTTCTTAGCAGCTTCATAGATTTGCTTATGAATAGTGAGTCTGGTGGAAAGGCAAAGCCTCTCAGCTTTACGGCAGTCTCTTTTAGCAGTGTGAAGCTGGTCCCTAACACTGCTATACCACGGAGAACACTTTGCAGTTGATACTCTGCACTTGGTTGCTGGGGCATGTTTGTCAAGCAATGAACGCAGGCAGTTATCGAGTTGTTCTGCTGTAGGAGGTAAGTTAGTTGTTAGGTTTGCTTGGATGTCATGCATTAGTTGGGTTCTGTTTATCATATGGAGGTTTCTCTTAGTAGCAAATAAAGGTGGAGGGTTAGGGACTGATACGTCAAGATGGCATATAATGCAGAGGTGATCTGATGCAAGTTCGTGGGACACCAGGGAGGACTGTAGAATATTATCATCGGGTCTATAAAGAATCCAGTCTAAAATCCATCTGTCTGCTCACCATCTGTCCATCACTGGAAATGGCACAAGTACACAAAAATCAACTGGACATGTGCTCCTGAAATTTGTGTGCAACCAGTTCCAGAGCTTTTGATGAATTACCCAAAAACTTGTGAAATATTACTGACAGAAGGCCATCATGTCTGTATCATTCCATCATTATGCTTTAATGAATTTTACCAGAGTTTGGCCCAGTTTTGGTGTTAAATGTACAGTGTAATCATATCTCACTTCAAACTAAACTGTATTTTGTAAACATTGCTTCCTGAGTTCTGGTGTATTGTTGATAAAGCATCAGATTTATAATCTGAGAGTCTCGGGTTTGATACCTGTCCAGACCAGTCCAGGTCTGTGTGTCTTTGGAAAGATCATAGCTCTTATTTGTTCTTCAATATGCACCCAATAATGTGTTAAAAGGCTGTTAAAACCATCAAAGACATAACAAATCTTATACTGTATAGAGGGGGCCCCGAGTGGCCAAGTGGTCTAAAGTGCCCACCGTTACGGATCACTGCCATCTCACCTCTGTCTACGTGGGTTCGAGTCTCGGGTTCAGCCAATGTGGGTATGTGAGAAAGCTTGGCAGTAGCTTCTTGTGAATCTGTGGTTCTTTCCAGGGTTTTCCCAGGTTCTTCCTCCACCATTAATACTGGCTGCCATGTATAGTCTATCTTGTGCTGAAAAATGGCATTAAACCCTACAACAACAACAACAACAATACTGTATAGAGATGGTGTCCATGCCATTGGCAGTATGACAATCTATAAAGGAACATTTGTTTTTCAAACAGGATGCTACGAAGCCCCCTCTTTGTTGGGCATGGGTTGTACCTTCTTACAAGGTGTCCACTTTATTGGGTTATCGTTGTCTAGAGGGTGATCGCCTTTGGTGTTATTGCCTGGATCAAGTAAATTTCAAGATAAAGTGTTAAACTTATAGGTGGAATAGATAGAGATCTGAGCAGATATATTAAACAGAATGACATGAGCCACCGTACATGAAAATAACAATTTAATCAATTACATAAACAACCGTGATAATGCATTACATTAGGAAGATACACTTCTTTTGAAATAAATCATTCACCGAATTTCAAACACAAATATACTTATAGTAATGACCGATTTGTTTTAAATGATAGAATTGGTTCATCATAGAATCAAGTGAACAATCAAAGTCATTACCTTGTACAACTTCATAACCTACTTATTTCTGGTTCATTCCAACTTCACTGTGGCTGTTCTTCTTGGTCCTTTCCACTTTTCCCTTCTCCAGACTCTCTTTTGTCTCGCCTCTTTCGGCCCACAAACTTTGTGTGGGTAGATGGGTACGTAAGTACGTAGATACTTCGATAGGTAGGTATGTGGGTATGTCCCATGGAGCTATTTCACCTTGTGCTTTGAAGCTTTGCTTGCTTCTACCCCCAAAATGGTGTCCATCGACTTTCCAGACATCTGATCCCTTGGATAATTATTTTACGAGTGAATTTCTTCTAAATTCAAACTTGGAGTCTCCTACATTGGTTTTCTCTTGCAGAAAAATGCAGACTGACTAAAAGTTTTCAATGGGACATATTAAAACCAAAGAAATTTCATGTGGGAGCCGTGCCCCTTAATTAGCGTAACCAATCCGGATTAAATATATCTCCTGCCTTTTATAACTAGGCGCCAGAATTGTAGTCTGCGTGACCTTGAGATTCCCAAATAACTGATTCTGGAAAATTTCAAATCTGACAATTCCGATACAAGATCGAAGTTAACCTTTTTCTTCCAGTTTGTCTGACTGTTAAATAAATGAATGCTTAATTAAGAATCATTTACTCCTGCGACACAACCATTAACAATCTGTGCATTATGATATTTAGCACGCACCGGTCCCCATAAATCTAATTAATTGTTCACCTGCCCAAATTAATGTGCTCCTCATAGATCAACAGAAATTTGCACCCTTACACAGGAAACACAGAAGACTACATTTAAAATACTTCTTTTTGAAACAATTTCCTTCTGAATTACTGAAGATAAGTGGGGAGAGTTTTGTATTTGGATATTTTTAAATAATTATTTCACCTATATTTGACATTTCTCAGGAAAAATTGATTCTCATGAGAGGGAAAAATTTCTCTGTAGGCATTGAAGTTGGGTTTTGATGATTTATATGCTCATATGATTCTATTTTAAAAAAAGCAAATCTTTCTACTTTACCTATTACTTGGGAACTGAAGTATATAAGTTGTCTCACAAGGAAAGACCTAGTTATATGAATAATTAGTCACATTCAAAGAATGCAACTATTATTTCAGACACCAAAATATTTCCATAATACCAAAGCCCCAGAGTCTGGAAATCCAACCTAATGAACAAAGAGCAATCTCTGTTTTCATAGAATTCAGTAAGCTCATTTGAATATGGTCAGGGGTACTATGTTAAATGTGCCTTGATTTGGACATGGTCAGGAGTACAGTGTAAATGTTCATTGATTTGTACATGGTCTAGGGTGTAAATGTTCATTGATTTGTACATGGTCTAGGGTGTATATATTCATTGATTTGTACATGGTCTAGGGTACGTGTGCTTTCGGTCACTTTATTTAGTGGTCAGTGGCAATCTAATTTATCTTTATAAAATCTTACTTTGTTTCATTTAAGTCCTGCTCCCTTCCTGTTTTTTTAAATAGTTTATTTTATTTATTTAAATTCAATTTCAATTTCAATTTCATATAGATCATCTAATTAGTTTTTCATGCCATTTGTTGTGAAGTGGATTGGAGTGGAGTGGAGTTATAATGTATGCTATGATATGATCCCCAACCTGCTATAGTTTTTTTTGGTTATTGTTTTCTATGAGATGATTGACTATAGTGTTATTGCCCAGATCAAGTAATTAATAACATAAAATATGAAATTAATGGATGGAATAACAGAGATCTGAACAAAGATAGAGAATAGTAAAACACCAGCTTTGTATGTAATAGCACAATTTAATAAATTACATAAACAAAATGAAATTGAACATGACACTGAATGATGCATTTTTTCTTTGAAGTAGAATTAAGAAAATTATGTGACATTCTGTTATACCAATAAAACAAATCTCATCATATAATCAAGTGATTGATCAAACTCAAATCGCCATTATGTCAACATAACCTGATTGCTTCCGGTCCTTTCCAAATCACTGTTGGTGACAGGTCAGTGTTGCCATATTTCTTTTCTTTCTATATCTTTCTCCCTCCGACCTCTTTGGGTCATCAACTGTAACTTGGCTGTCTGCTGCCTTTTTCCCACTATGTGGTGCAGATATGGAGCTATATTTCTTCAAATATT
This sequence comes from Megalonaias nervosa, assembly GCA_016617855.1. Lineage (NCBI taxonomy): Eukaryota > Metazoa > Mollusca > Bivalvia > Unionida > Unionidae > Megalonaias > Megalonaias nervosa. The sequence continues at coordinate 85,519 of JAECUM010012504.1, read as the reverse complement.
TGCCAGGGGTTTTGTTTCTTCTTCTGGACCAAATACTATTTCCATTCTTTTAACATCAGATAGCCTCTTATCATAAGTAAACAGAACTAAGCTATGGTTCCAAGCCTCTCAAATTCTTCCAGACCCACGTACCTTGGACAATTTAATGAGAAATACTTCTTATTTTCCTTGGAGTCATTCAGACTTCCCCACTCTGCAGAAAACTTGGACCAGCTAATTTTGTGAGGACTTAAACATTGGATTTCATCTCGTTTAGTTTAGCCAGATAACATTTGTTAACTATCAAAATTGTAATACTTCCATTGAAGTCAGAATAATTTTCTCTAGTCTGCCTTAACTGTTCTGTAAAATATCATTTAAAACACTTATTTTAAATGACCCAAAAATCGCATCAGTTGCTTTTTACTGATAGGCCCAGGGAATTCAGAGATAGCCATGACCTTAGCATCTATAGGTTTAACTTGTCCATGACCCATGATATGTCTTAGAAATGTTACGCAAGCACGGCAAAACTCACTTTTAGATAAATTGTCAAATTTGTATCGGTGAGTCTGTCAAAGAATTTCCAAATTGTCACTAAATGATCTTTCAAGGTGTTGTAGATAGTGACATCATTGATGTAAGCATCACAATTATCTAGACCAGATGTAATCATGTTCATTAAATGTTGAAAAGTACTTGCCGAACCGTTTATCTCAAACGGCATCACTTTATATTGATAAAGTCCCTCTGGAGTCATGAATGCCGAAATTACCTTTGCCCTTTCCATCAGTTCAATTTGCCAAATCCTTTCAGAAGGTCAGATTTGGTGACATACTTTGCATTTCCAATTTTATCAATGCAGTCATCAGTTCTTGGTAATGGAAATGAATCTGTTTTAGTTACACTGTTCACCTTTCTATAATCAGTGCACATGCAGAAAGTATTATCTGGTTTTGGAACAAGCATACATGGTGAACTCCAGTCACTTTTACTTGGCTCTGTGAAATCATTCTCTAGCAAATACTGAATTTCTTTTTTCAAGCATTCTTGTTTGAGAGAGTTCATCCTATATGAGTGTTGTTTCACTGGTGTGGAATTTACAAAATCATTGTCATGGTAGATTTTATTTGTTCTTGTAGGAACATCTGGAAATAAGTGCTCATATTCAAGTAATAACTGTTTTAGTTCATTCTTTTCTTGTTGCAGCAAATGTCTAAGTTTCTGGTCCAGATTATTCATAATTTCTGAATTCCAAAGATTTGTTACTCCAAAATCAATAGAGTCCGATTGCATTCCTTAACATATTATATGGCAAAGCTGATTTTGTTTTCACCTCCCAGGAGTATTTATGATATACCGGTAATTCAAATCATTTACTTTATTTTCAACTGTGTAAGGATCATAATACTTGGCCTGAAGAGGATTCTGTGGTACTTGCAAGAGAGCCAGAACTCTATCACCAGGCTGAAAACTCCTTTCTTTTGTATTTTTTTTTATCATATCGTAATTTCATTTTTGACTGAGTAGAGTGCAGATTAGTTCTTCCTACCTCACAAGCCTTTAACAACTTATACTTAAAATTGGAAACATAATCAAGAATATTAATTTCTGTATCTTCATTAGAAAGACATTTCTCTTTTAACAGCATCCGTGGTCCATGCACAATATATCCAAAAACTAATTCAAAGGGACTGAATTCTAAAGATTCCTGAACTGATTCCCTTGGTCTTAGGTAAGGGATCGATGCAATCTACCATAATTCTGCAAAATGGTTTGTCAAATGCAGGAATAGGTTGCAGATGAGTCTTAGGTATCTTCTGATTGGGTTTTCCTTCCATTTGACAAGTATGACAAGATCTGCAGTATTTACAAATGTCACTTTTAATTTTTGGCCAATAGAAGTGATTCAAGATCTTGTAATAAGCCTTATTAATCCCTAAATGACCAGCCAAAGGAGTTTCATGGGCCAGACTAAGAATTTCCTGTATGTATGATTTCGGAACTACTATTTGATAGTTCACCAGCAGGTACCTCAGGAGGTCTCCATTTTCTCATAAGAATCCCATTTTTAATGAAATAACAAACAGATTCTTCTGTGGCTTCAGTTTCACTAATGGCACTTTGAGGCAAACAGGAGATCTCAGGATCTTTTTCATGTTCAACTTGTCACCCTGATTTAAATAAAGAGACTGCTTAGTTAAAAGAGGATCACTGTGATCAATACCCATTGATTGAGCCAAACGATTAGTAAAAGTGACCTCATCAAAAGCCTGGCCAATACATGTGTCAGCTAAATTATACTTTCCTGATCAACATCATTCTCAAGAGCATTCTTTGCCATAGCTCTAATAACTGCAAAAGCTGGGTATAAATCAGGGAATTCTTTTTCAATAGGATTGACTTTCTGATCCAAACAAGGCTTGTCAGTTACAGGTGGATTAACCACAACCTTATCTCCAGCTAGGTCATTGCCTATTAATAAATGAATGACGTCAATGGTTAAAGACCACACTGTTCTGACTGTCACGGCTCCACAATGGAGAGGAACATTAACAAAGCCGCACTCTACTTCCTGAATAAGAATACTCTCATTAGAGGAAGATTTCTCAGAAAAGGCAAAGTACCTGATAATAATAGACTCCTGTCTCCATTAAAATTTTAATAGGGATAGGACTGGCAGAATCACCCATGAGTGATATAGAATCCTTCAACATGAATGGTTCATAATTCTCCATAAAATCAGATGGGGATTTATTAGACCCAACATATGTATTGCTTTCAATACATGACTATGACCTTGACCTCTGAGAAATAAGAGCATTTGGAATAGGTCTGTCTTGATTCTTTTGCTTATTTTTCAATTTCTAGGAATCAGAAATAATGTGTCCTTTTTTCTTGCAATAGGTACATGTAGGAAGAGATAAGAACTTCTGATCAGTCTGGTAAGAAACTTGATTTCTCAAAGTTGTGCCAGATTGAAATTTGGAAGGGCTTATATAAAGCTGAAATACGTTTTTTCCAGAAGACTGCTGAGTGGAAGACTTACTAACAAAAGATACTTTATGAGCTAAGGAATATATGTCAGCAGTATGAGCAGCATTTTCTAAAGTTTCAACCTTATGCTTATCAAGATAAGTCTTAACGTCACTATGGACCCAATTCTTGAACTCTTCAAGTAATACGAGTTGTCTTAGATTTTTGTAATCTTGATCAACTTTCTTGGCTAAGCACCACCTTGCAAATTCAACATGAGTTTGTCCAGCTTCATTTTTATAGTTCCTGAATTTTTGTTGATAAGCCTCAGGGACTAACTCATAACCCTTTAAGATGCATTCCTTAACCAGATCATAGTCAGCACTTTGCTGTACTGACAGGGAAGTGTAGATGTCTCAGGCTTTGCCAAAAAGTGCACTCTGTAATAATAGTAATAATAGAGTCCAATAATCTCTTGGCCATTTCGAATTTTCAGCAATTTTTTCAAAATGCGGAGAATATTTATCTACTTCTTTTTCTCTAAAAGGGGGCACTAACCAAATATTCTTAGTAACATCAAAACTTGAATTTGTATGTAAAGTGGGGATGTGCTTTTCACTTGCCAGCTCCAGTTCTTTTAATCTAAATTGATATTCCCTTTCTTCCTTTTCTCTTTCTCTCAGCATTTGCATTTGCATTTGTTTCTCTCTTTCTTCTTTCTCCAGTTGCATTTGCATATTTTTTTCTGTAACAGCATTTGTTTTTCTTCTTTCTGTAACTGCATTTGTCTCTCTCTCCTGTCACCAAAATCATTTTCCTCTCTCTTTCCTCCTTATCTAATTGCATTCGCTTCTCTTTTTCTTGTGAAGTTCAAGATTTCTGAACTCTAATTCCATCTTGTATTTTAATTTTAATTCCTATGCTTTTATGTTAGAGTCTGGTACAGACTTACTGATCAAATCCAAAGTACTTTTATCTAAAATATTCATTTCTACCAAATATTGGACCAAAATATTTTTTATTTCTTGCTTTGTTAAAGAAGCTTTTGCCACAGAAAGATCATATTTTCTGGCAAGCTGAAGCAATTCATCTTTTTTCAAGGAATCTAACTGTTCCTGGATAGGATTTGAAATAAAGATCTTCACTTTAGATGACATTGTAAAAAGCTTGTTGACTTCACTAAAGAGTTCTAAAATGTGAAATAATACTTGGGATTTTAAAAATTCTGAAACTAAGGGAATTTAAAATTCAAAAACAAATTTTTATGAAATATTTTATTAAAACTCTTATCCCAGACGAGCGTCCAATTTCTGTTATGAGTCTATGCTCTTAAAATAAGTAACGGAAAAGAGTGAAAGACAACAAGCTTTGTAAAAGTTAACAAATAATTTATTTCCCTAGAATACAAAGTGAATATGAGAAAAAGAACTTATGGTATTGTGAATTAAATCCCAAAATAATCCAAGAATTAGATCAGACGCAAGTCCTAGTAATTTAAAGTCCTGAATAAAACTCAGTACAAGTCCCGAAGAGATCTAAAACTGAAGGCAATGACATGTCTGTTATAACTTATGGAGTGCTGATGTGTCAACAGTCCTTTGTTGAATCGCAATAATATAATTCCATGTTTGAATATACTATAAATTCCAGTGAATGTCTTTATCCAAGAATTTTATCAGAGCACTTTTGTATTTCCAGAGAAAATAATCACTTTAATTCTATAATTTGAAGAAAATAAAATTCAGCCGAAACTGGTCACAACATAATACAGCTTGAAGGTGCTGGATGTTAAAGCACAACTTAGTAAATTTTCACAATCACAAGATTATATAGTTCTCTACTTGACCTCAGGTCACAATTAGCATTTTTAAAAAAAAAAAAAAAATTCAATAATTTAAAAAAAACAAACATTACCAAATGGAAAATAACCTTCTAGAATGATCTAACGGGCATTGTTTATTTACAACACAATAACCTGTAAAATTCACTTAGGAATCTCCAAAACCCTGATTCAGATCAACATATTTAGTCCTTCTTGTTTACCTGAATAAAAATCCTGATATTAAGTTCATGCACATATAAAATAATGAAGCTATTATTAGTTGTTTACATAAAATGAAAATAAAAACAAGAAAAGTCTATCAGGTCAAGTAGAAATGAAGTCAATTTTGGATAAGGTCAAGTCCAGCATACAATGTTACATTACAATAGCATGTAGCAAAAAAAAACTTTTTACAACTAACAGACAAACAATTAAATTGAATGTACATAACACATTAAATAATTTCTGTAAGCTTTATCAGGTTTTGGGCTCTTTATACATGGAATATTTTATCTTAAGTAATAGCTTGGATCGTTGTGTCTGTCTGTGTACATATATCAGGGGAATCATTTGAGAATGGTCCCTATTATAAAATTGTCTGAAAGTTAATGAGTTTATTGTATATGATACAAGGAAGAAGAGATTTTAGAGTTCAGAACATGTTCATTTACAACTGCAATGTTAGGATGAATAAGGACAACACTTATGTTATTTAATACCTATGTGATCAATATTATGCATGCTGCTACCATCACATTTAAGCATTCTCACTTATAAAGAAATGTGGGCAAGCAGACAGGGTGTGTGTTTCTAGATACTCTTCTGTGTGTTTGGTATTGTTATACATATTTATGCTCTCCCAGCCATATATATGAACACAGTAAACAACCATTAGTACCATGAAATAGATGCATGCTGACAATGATAATTTGGATGTCAGGCTCACAAGAACTTCTTGATCAATATATTGCTACTCTGTGATCTTAAACTAAGTAACGGAAAGGAGCAAAAAGCAACAAGTTTTGTAAAATTATTAAAAGAATTTATTTACCTTGGATATAAAGTGAAAATTTAAAATGGACGACATTGTGAATTAAATCCTAAATAGTCCTAAGTCCGAATGTTTGAAGTTGAATTTCAGTGGTGTTCCAAAACAAATTCCAACATTGAATGTACAACATGATGAGATCAAGGACAAGTTCTACGATGAACTGAGATCCACTATTGCTGCCATGCCCAGAACAGATAAACTCATCATCCTTGGTGACTTTAACGCCCAGGTTGGCGCAGATCACACCTCATGGGAAGGAGTGCTGGGAAAAAATGGGATTGGCAGCTGTAACAGCAATGGCCTCCTACTGCTAGAAACTTGTGCAGCGCATGAACTGCTCATCACTAACTCTGTCTTCCGCCTGCCACTTCGCAACAAGACGTCATGGATGCACCCACGCTCCAAGCACTGGCATCTGCTCGACTACGTCATAGTGCGACAGAAAGACAGGCAGGACATCAGAGTGACGAAGGCTATGTGTGGAGCCGAGTGCTGGACTGACCATAGGCTGATCATCTCCAAACTTAACATCAGGATACAGCCTCCTAGACGCCCTCAAGGAAGCAAGACGCTGAAGCGACTGAACATCTCCAAGCTGAAAAACGATTCTGTGAAGCAGTCCCTTGCAGACGAACTAGACAACAAGCTGGAAGCCATCACTCTAGGCTCGCATGATGTAGAATCTGATTGGGCGTCCCTTCGGGATGTTGTCTACTCCACCACCGCCGATGTGGTAGGCCCTACCACGCGCAAGCACCAGGACTGGTTCGATGATAACGATGATCGCATTCAAGAACTGCTCGACGAAAAACACCGCACACACAGAGCGCTGCTAAATGACCCGAACTCCACATCTAAGAAAGCTGCATTCACCAGTATCAGAAGAACAGTGCAGAGAGAGCTCTGACAGATGCAGGACACATGGCTGAGCAAGAAGGCGGATGAGATCCAGTCGTATACAGACCGCAATGACATGAAGAGGTTCTACGAGGCGCTCAAGACAATCTACGGTCCCACTAAATCAGGATCTTCCCCCCTCCTCAGTGCAGATGGGAACACGCTGATCACTGATAAGGAAGAGATTCTCAAGCGCTGGGCAGAACACTTCGACAGTGTCCTCAACCGTCCTTCCTCCATCAACGCTGAAGCCATCACTCGCCTGCCCCAGGTCCTAACCAACACTTCCTTCTCAGATTCGCCAAGTTTCACAGAAGTAGAGAAGGCAATTAAAAGTCTATCCACTGGCAAAGCCCCGGGTTCTGACTCCATCCCAGCGGAAGTCTACGCAGCTGGTAGTCCCCGACTGACGCAGAAGCTTACTGACTCTTCCAGTCTGTGTGGAACCAGGAGAAGATTCCACGGGAGTCCAAAGACGCCTCTATTGTCCACCTCTACAAGCGGAAGGGGAACCGTCAAGCATGCGACAACCACCGTGGCATCTCCCTATTATCCATCGTAGGGAAAATACTGGCCAGAATTCTGCTAAATCAACTGACCGTCCACTTGGAGCAAGGCTTGCTACCAGAGAGTCAGTGCGGCTTCAGGCAGGATCGGGGCACCGTGGACATGATCTTCGCAACCAGGCAACTCCAGGAGAAATGCCAGGAGCAGAACGTCAGCCTCTACACCACTTTTGTGGACCTCACAAAGGCTTTTGACACTGTGAGTCGTGAAGGTCTGTGGAGGATCATGGCAAAGTTCGGATGCCCTGAGAAGTTCATCACCATGGTCAGACTGTTCCACGATGGCATGCTCGCCAGAGTACAGGATGATGGAGAGTTCTCCATGCCCTTTCCAGTGACAAACGGTGTCAAGCAGGGCTGTGTTCTTGCCCCGACCCTGTTCAGCATGATGTTCACAGCGATGCTGACCGATGCTTTCCGTGAGGGTGACATTGGCATTGACATCCGGTTCAGGACTGATGGGAACATCTTCAACCTGAGAAGACTGCAGGCTAAGACCAAAGTCCAGGAAGACACCATCCGCGACTTCCTCTTTGCTGACGACTGCGCTTTGAATGCTGGTACTCAGTCTGACATGCAAGAAAGTATGGATCAGTTCTCCAAAGCCTGCACAGACTTCGGACTCACAATAAGTACGAAGAAGACCGAAATCATGTACCAGCCTGCACCCTCAGTGCCCTACACCGAACCCAGCATTATCGTCAATGGACAGAAGCTTGCTGTTGCTGACAAGTTCATCTACCATGGCAGCACCCTGTCGCGCACAATCTCCATCGATGAAGAGGTCACTCTCAGGATTGCTCGTGCAAGTGCAGCCTTCGGCAGACTTCACAATACTGTGTGGAACAGAAGAGGAATCAGCCTGCCAACCAAGCTCAAGGTGTACGGCGCAGTAGTACTGCCCTCCCTCTTGTACGCCTGTGAGACATGGACGGTGTACAGTCGCCATGCAAAACAGCTGAACTCCTTCCACATGCGCTGCCTCAGAAAACTGCTCCACATCAAATGGCAGGACAAGACTCCTGACACAGAAGTCCTCCAGAGAGCAGAGATGACAAGCGTCTATGCCATGCTCAGAAGGTCACAACTCCGCTGGGCTGGTCATGTCTGCCGTATGCCTGATGAGCGCCTCCCAAAGATGGGGAACTCGCTGAAGGCAAGCATTCCTGAGGAGGCCAAAAGAAATGGTTCAAGGACACTCTCAAAGCCTCCATGAAGTCCTGTGGCATTGACCCAGACAGCTGGGAGCAACTTGCCGAAGACCGTGCTGCCTGGCGTCACCAGATCAACTCAGGCGCAGCTGCATTTGAAGAGCACCAGATCAACGAGGCCAAGCAGAAACGCCAGCAGAGGAAGAGCAGAGCCAGCGCCGACCTTCAGTCCATCCAGCCCCCGGCAATTCCCTGTCCTCATTTCCGTAGACTCTTCAGAGCACAGATTGGCCTCACCAGCCATCTGCGCACTCACAGACCAGCCCAGATCTGAAGTCATGGTTGTCTTCGAGACCGAAGGACGAACATCATCAATGTTCCAATTGCCTGGAATGTGGCAGTCTGTGCACAGTCTTTCGATTCTAATTCAAAATGTCCTTGACTGAATTCACTATAATTCCAAATTAATGATTTAGTCCAATAAGTATTAATGAGCACTTTGTAATTCAAGTGAATAATTTAAATAAATAAATCCACACAAACTAAAAACTGAACACAACAATGACTGATTCCACTTTGGAATTTAAAGTTGGAATGAGTAATTTTTCAAGTAAACAACATTGATATTAAAAGCTAAGTCACAGTAATAGTGCCAGTATGTAGGTCAGATTCCTATCTAAAACATTTCAAAGATGTCAACAAGTTTAAGAATTTCGAGGTGGAAAACTAATATCTTTGACTCAGATTCAAATAAACCTGTTTATTTCCAATAATAATTATGTAAATATTTAATCTATAATCATAGAGAAATATTAGCTACATATTATGTTGTTCACAAAATAAATATCACCAGTCAGGTACACCCTTAACTTGATTTTGGACAAAGGTCAAGTACAGAATACAGATATAAATAAGATATGATCATGGAAGAAAGAAGCAAACAGTGCAAATTAAATATACATAAATAAAGCAACTGAAAATTAAACATAGCACTATGTTAATTGCAAATAATACTATATATAGGTTTGTGTTAATATTAATACTGTTGGATTTGCATTACTTCATATTTTGTTGGGTTAGGGTTGTTTTCTGAAATGGCAGATTTCAATGTACATGTATTTTCCTTAAAGTTAGTGGTAAATTTGATATAGGTCAGTACATCTACTCAACTGTTTTTACCCATACTTCTCATAAGATCACAGCAATCATCAGCATATTGTGTCTCTAGGCAAAAAAAGTAGTTTTTCCTGTGTCTTCAGCCCATAAACTTCCCTTGCCAAAGGGTTTAACAGGGATTTATATGCATGGTTTAAACCCTGATGTATGTGCTTATAAAAGACTGCAGGGACATGGGAACACTCCATACCTAAGCTTGCCAGAATAAAAACCCAACACTCCATGAAAAGATCAGTGTTATACTTATTGTTATTACCCATTGTGAGCTGATAGTGAAAAAAAGCTGTTTGAGAGATAATCCTATTGTGTCCAGCTACATTCTGATTTTAAAGAGCTTATTGCAGGGAGTTATGGATCATAATTCAGAATCCCTCATAAATAACAGAGTGCAGATGACAATATTCATGAGGTTTTTGAACTGTTGATGTGTACATCATGGATTTGTTCATTTTCTGCAGTTTGCTTTAGAAACAAAATTTGAATTGATAACTTTTTATTTTGTCAATAACATGTTGTGTCAATAGCTGTAAGATGATTGTATAGTATTTAACTATAACAGTACTTGGAGAAAATACTGTTGGCTTGTATTACAAGCGGTTAGATTCCAGTTACACAGTTCAGTTTGCTTGTTAAGTTCTGCATGGATTCTGCTGGCTTATTGTCACCCACACAGATGTCAGGAGTTGTGGATGTTATGCAGACAACAGCCAACAACTGTGACCCTGTACACCTTGCAGCCATAAAGTTAGAGTCAGGTATGTGCTGTCTTTTATAAAATTAAAAGAAATCTTACAAGCAAATGGTTCAGGTGAAACCCTGAACATGTGGACTTGCATTCGGGGTTTTGTCTCTGAGATTATAAAAGGAAATCTTTCATAAAATTTTTGGTACAAAATGATTTCTATTGCTCTGATTATGGCCTTCAACATTGCAGAAGGGACGATCTTTCTTTTATCTCATTTTCCACCCCTTCGTTTTCCTTTCAGATTTTTTTAATTAAAAAACCCTGCAGTTTTAAGAATAGGATATTTTATCATCTACTGTTCAACCTTTACACTTGTTAAAACATTAAAAATTATGAGCAAGTTTTTTCCCGTTTCCTTTTATCACTCCCACCAAAACAATATCTAATACAATATAAAACCCACACAGAAGTAAATAAAATACATTCATAAGAAATTATGATTCTAATTAATGTAATTGTTTTCACTGAATCCAGAAAATGGGAGATAATTTAAAAGTTGAGTCCATCTGCAAACTGCACAGACCCAGATCTGTCATCACATAATGCATCTAGGTCTGTGCAGTTTGTTAGGAGCAATCATTAGAACACAAAAATAGACCCAGATCTAATGGTGCATTATGCTATGTCAGATCAGGATCTTTGTTATTTGCAGTTTAACTTGAGTTTCAAGTGAAGTATATACATTAATCAATGTAATTGTTATCATTGTATCCAGAACGTGTGAGATAATACCTTTTTGTTTCACCCAAATTTGTTTATTCTTCTTCACACTAATTTCCTCAAGATAGTAGTACTGTATTTGTAGTTATTATTTTTCTTTTTTTTTTTATATATAGTAGTTCTCCTATCTGCCATGGTAGGAATGTGTATCAGTTATTTTACATAACAGTTGCCTGTGGCCTACAGAGTAATCTAATCATCTGCTACATGTTAATCATTATTTGATTGCAGGCCTGAGTTTTTCAGCCAACAGACGTTCAGTCAAAACTTAAAATTTAAGTTTGGATTTCACTTAAAATTTAAGTTTGGATTTCATGGATCTGACGGTATAAAATTTAGGTTTAACTCTTGGACCATTCAGTTGCTTTAAGTTTTGACTTAAAATGTAAAACATGCTGGTGATATTGGAAACTGGACAGGAGAAGAGAAAGCATGATGCCTCTGGTTATTAGTCTCTGCTGTATGTATTCACTTATAGGCTGAGTCAGACTACAGACAACAAAGATCCTGATTTGTATGATAATGTGCCTGCAGATCAGGGTCTGTGTTGTTTGTTTTACTGATTACTCCTAACAAACTGCACATACCCAAATCTGCCAGCACATTATGCCATGGCAGATCTGGGTCTTTGCAGTTTGCATTTGGTCTCATTTTATAAGTGAGTATAGACTATACTTATGCTGTTGAGTGTGCAGAGCATGTTTCCCCGAGGTCAGTTTTGCCAGAAAGAGATTTCAAATTTGTTATCATATCCCCACCCCACTTGTTAGCTGGTATGTCATTTACTTAATGCATGAACCTCTTTAATTACCTGCACTCCTGTTTATTATGCCCTTGTTTTGTTATAAATAATAATGTGGAGAGGGACATGATTGCAAAACTGCATTCATTTTGCACTGAATGTTTTTAATAACATGTATATACATTCAGTAAAGGTTAGCCAAAATGATGCTTTGATATTTGTGTTATATTATTTAGTGTTAATGGTTATCCCTATGCCCCATGCATTCAAAAATATAATTGATGTGAATTGGACAGAAATCTCATCCCTATCAGAATCCCATTTGAATGTTTTACCTCATGCTGGAGCTGTCATAGATGGGAAATTTCAGCATTGATATATTGTATCATCTGAATATTTGACCTAACACTGAAGCTATCTCAGATGGGAAATTTCATAATTGATACATTGTATCATTTGAAGGCATTAACATGGATAACATAATAGAAAAATCAACTTAGTAAATTCGATGAATTGTTTATCTTTGATATATTGATACTGGTCACACTGTTGATTTATCATGTATGCCAGCTTATGGAGTTGACTGAGTGTTTCATCAGTTTATTACAGAAATAGAAAAATTCTCAAAATAGAAACAAAAAGGAACTTTTCCATCAAACTTCTTTTTTTAAATTTTATGTGATTATATATAAAGGCCAATGTATTATCCCCACCCTTTTTTAAAAGTACAGTCAATTCATATGTTTTAATGTGACATAACTTTTCATACACTGTTCAAGCTAAAAACATGAAACTTGGGTCAGTGAGCCTTATAGATGCATATTGTGCAAGCACTTTGGGAACTAGGATTGTATTTCTTTGTGGGGTTCTATGGGTATAGTAATGATTTTACATAAATTTCAAAATGGCTTGGAATTTGTATGTCTCACATTTCTGACAGCTGGCATGTGTGATCAATATCTCAGTGTGAGCACATATCAGAGTGTGATCCCATTTGGGATGTTTGAAGTCTTCATCAACCCCAGGAGCATAGGCAAATTTTGTATGCGCAACTGATATTGTGCTTCTCATGGGGTAAATCCTTACCCTCCATAATACTTATCCCGCTATGTGTTATGTGTCTAGGCTCTTACAAAACATAACAGAAAAGAGTGAAGACAACAAGCTTTGTAAAATTTAACAAATAATTTATTTCCCTAGAAAACCAAGGTAAAATGAGAAAAAGAACTTACGGTTTTATGAGTCAAATTCAAAATTAATCCAAGAATTAAAAAATAGAAGTCCTATTATTAAATAGTCCAATGAATATGAGTTTGAGTCCCCATGAAATCTAAGATGGAAGGTGATGACGTCTGTTGTAACCTTCTGAGTTCTGTTGTGTCAACAGTTCTTTGTTGAATCACAGAAAATATTATTCCAGTTTTGAATTCCGTATAAATTTCAATGAATGTCTTTGCGCAGGAATTTTGTAGGAGTACTTGTATTTCCAGGGAAAATAATCACTTGAAATTCAATAAAATAAAAATTCAACTCAAACTGGTCACGATATATGTTTGGAGCCTGACTGAACTATCTTCTATCAAGACAACAGTTATACACTAATTTAAGACGCAAAACAGATTCCCGGATGAGGGTCATCCTTCTAGAAGTTTGTAACAATAAATACATGTTTCCGATCACGTACCCCAGGTATGGCCTTGACTCAACAATTCTTACTATGAGAAAGAATTTAAAAAAATAAATAAAAAAAAGTTGTTTACCACAACTGTCACTGGTTCTGAATCAAGGTCAGAAACTGAATACAATGTTTCTGTTACAGGTTGTTTATCAGTAAAATAAAAATGTCAGGTCAAACAGAACTGAACTGAATTTATGGACAATGTCAAATCCAGAAAACAAAGTTACATTACAATGACATGTAATTGAATTAAAAAAATTTAAAACTAACAAACGAATAATTAAATTAAATGTACATAACACTATGTTCCAGCATCAGAATGATTAAGATCCCCCACCTTGTAACTCTTTCCATGATTACAGAGCATAAAAAGATCAGTGCACATATAAAACAAACCTTTGCCCCTGGGACCTGCACATCAGGCTCAAACTTCAGATTATGTCAAAACAGGTGTCATGTGTGGGGTACATAATTCTGGTTTTAACAAGTTAGACTATCTGGTAGGTGCAAATATGCGATTTATTAGTCGCAAGATTATAAATAAAACATTTTATGCTCAAGTTCAAACTCAGCTTAAAATTTTGATGACTGATGGCTGACATCAAATAAATCAGTCAGTAGGGTTTTGAGTCAAGTCTGAGTTTGAATTTTACTGGTACAGTGTTTGAGTCTGATATTTACTCTGACGTCTGACAAATTACCTGAATAAAGTTGAGAAAATAGGGAGAAAGTGCAAACAGTGATGGCACATATATTCTGTAAAATGCTAGAGCCAGTGATGTTGAAGGATTGTATTTGTCTCTGTTGCTAAAGTGGTAGCAGAAGGACCTACACCATGTTAGCAATGGTATCCCTGAAAATTATTCAAAAGTTAAAGATACCTTGCAAAAATAAATAAAACAGGCTACAATTTGTATGTTAATACATACCGTATGTACTCACTTATAAATGCAAACTGCATGGACCCAGATATGCTGTTGCATAATGTGCCAGCAGATCCGTGTCTGTAGAGTTTGTTAGGAGTATCAGTAGAACAAAACAATATATACCCTGATCTGGAGGTACATTATGTGATGGCAGAACAGGATCTTTGTTGTTTGCAGTTTGACTCGACTCTAAGCAAGTATATATGGTAATCTTTTGAACATTTATAGGCGGATCCTCTGCTCTGTTTCAGCAAATGTCATATTTATTTTTCTGTTTTAAGTTGAGTCTAGTAAAACACCTTGCTTCCATGGACCAATTTTTGTGGATGGCATGTATTTGCTATAGGGATGAAGCCTTTTCAATTTGGCATCAAAAGGTCAAAGGTAAAGGTGACTGACTGAAAGAAGCAGTATGGTTCTGAGCAAAGATTTGGGATAACTTAAACATCAGGTAAGAAAGACTCCTATGATTTGGGTTTAAGGAGGTCAGAGGTCATGGTCACTGTAACTGATATAAGAAAAATATATTTTTTGGGATAATAATTTTAGTTCTAGACTATATACCTTGACCAGGGTGTGTGGTGGACTTGCACTTAAGGTATGAAAGAGGCTCATTGATTTTGGGTTCAAAAGGTCAGATGTAAGGGTCATTGTGACTTGAAAAATAGGTTTTGCAGGTTAATTTTGTTACATAGTAAGTTTCATGACCAAACTTTGTGGATGGGTGACATGCAATTAGGGTTATAAAGAAAAGCATATAGATTTTCGGGTTGAAAGGTCAGGGATTACAATAATGGTTTCTGCCTAGAAAGTTTAGTTCAAGACCAGGTCATTGAGACCCATTATTCAGAAATACTCCAGAGTCTTTATTTTGTGAGGGTGATGCAATTAGTACAAAAAATAATCTCCCTTGTGGCCCTTAGTTATCTACATATGTATATGCAAATATATAAAATACAGCTGGGAAGCAGACATGATAAAAAAGTTATTGTTGTACACAAGATCATCTAAGTATGGATTCAGCACACAGAGCATTGTGCACAAAACTTTTTCACACACACACACACACACACACACACACACACACACACACACACACACACACACACACACACACACACACACACACACACACACACACACACACACATTGCATCTGTTTCAGTCATCTGTGATCACTTTTGATGCTTCTTTATCTTTAGGTAGATGTGATGTGATGTGATTATTATTTTTAACGTAGCTTTAACAATTTTTCAGTCATATCGCTACGATGTCTGCAGTGTGGCAGTTTATAGTGATGTCTAGCACTGGGGCATCATGCCGCAGACATGTAGCATGATGTCCCACCCAGTCACATTATCCTGACACCAGGCCGACCAGTCCTAATACTAACCTCTTAATGCTGAGCGCCAAGCAAGGCAGCTGTTAGTACCATTTTTGTAAGTCTTTGGTATGACTCGACCGGGGATCGAACCTACGACCTCCCGCATCCGAGGCGGACGCTCTAACCACTAGGCCACCGGAGCGGTCTCTTTAGGTAGACACTTTTAAATGATTGGACCCAAGAAAATCAAATTATTTTTATACAATTCAATTTTGGGTTTAGGAAGAAAAAGAAACTGTATTGTTATTATTTGTCCTTTTACTGAACATATCATTTATATAGTTGGGCACAGAACCATTTGAAACTTTATACATAAATTTAGCCTTTCTTAAACATATTCTTTTATAGATAGTCATGATCTTCAAATCCTTCATACATTTGTGGACATTGTCCACTTTGTTGTCATGGATGATTCTGAAGGCTCATCTCTCCACTTTTAACGGATTTGTTTTAGGAGTATTACTCCATATGATGTTTCAGTAGTCCAAACGAGGTTGAATATAACTTTTGTAAAACATTATAATGTGATTTAAGGTTAGAAATATTTTAATTTTTCTTAGCCATCTATTTGGTAACCTTACTGATGTGCTCTGACCATAGCATATTGTTATAAACTGGATCTCAAAAAAAGTTTTTCTTGCATAACATTTTTCAGTTCCATGTCATTAATATGGATGTGGAGAATGTTATCGTTAATACTTTTAGGTCTCTGTTGAGTGTTTATCAGCATCACTTTGGTTTTGTCTAAATTAATGACAATTCCATTATGTTTATAGTATTTTACAAGAGCATTATGTAAGCTTCTTTTGACAGTAGTTTTAGATGGGTTAATATCGTACATGTTACCAGCATAAAGATCAGTTTCAGTATTTACTGTATGCAAATACAAATCATTTATAAACATAATAAACAATAGCTGCCGTAAAATAGATCCTTGATGTACTCAACATGTCACAAGTTTTTTGTCAGACATAACACTCTTTATATCAACTTTTTGTTTTCTTCCTTTCAGATACGACTTAAACCATTTTAAAGAATTGTTGTTGAGCTTGTAAAGTTTTAATTTTTCAAGTAACATATCATGATCAACTGAATCAAAGGCTCTCCTAAAATTAGCCAGCACAGTTCCTATTAATGCTTCATTATCAAAAGCTTTGAGCCATTTTTCAACCATACTGGCAAGAGCAGTTTCATTTGAATGATTTGGGCGAAAGTATGATTGTCTATCTTACAACAGATGATGTTTATCAAGCAAAATCTTTAGGGAGTCATGAGAATGTTTTTCGAGAATTTCTGATAAGATGGGAAGGATTGAAATTGGCCTAAAATTATTTATTTCATCACAAGGAACAGATTTATGAAGAGGTTGCACTTTAGCCTCCTTCCATTTGTCCGACTTTGTTACTTCTACTTGCAGATATTTTGCTTATTTATCATCTGTCATGAAGGGTATTTCATAGAGTGTACTGTCATGAATTTTTTCAATACAAAAGTGTGAAAGATCGTCATGACTATAATGAGGAATTGATTCTTTAATATTATCAGCAAAAACAATATCTTCATTGTTATTGATGCATGCACCATCTTTTCTTAAATTATAACAATTTAGCCTGTGATCGAGAATTACCTTTACTAGCTCCAAGTTCTTTAAAAATTTTATAAATGTTTCCTGGTTTCTGTTTTGATTCATCAATTAGTTGTTGGTAATGAGATTTTTTAGATAACCTTAAGAGCCTTACAACTTCATTTCTCACTTTTTGGTTTTGGCAGTGCCGACAAGAGGGGGGGGCAACCGGGGATATATCCCTGGGGCCTGGGCCAAACAACACTTTTTTAGTTTATAAAAGAAAAATTTCATTTGAACGAGAACTAGGAGAGTCCCGCATGCTTCTTACCCAAGGGCCCGTGATCACTCTCTATGGCCCTGGGTATTGGTCAGCATTTCCTAGTGCTGATCACATGTTTTTATTTCTTGCATGATTTGCAGTGTAATCCAATTTGGTTGAATAACACATTTAACTCACTCAGGCCAGTGGGGGGCTGTGTGGGTAATGGTCACTCAGGCCAGTGGGGGGCACATCAATACAAAGCATATTATTTGAGGAAATATGAATAAATATGGTCAGTTAGAGTTTGACTTTTTCCAGCGAAAACCTTAGTAGGCTCCGTCACATGTTGAGGTCATGTAATTGAGCCCATAATTTTTAATTTGAGGGTTTAGTTAGTCCTGATTAATGTCACCAAGGAGGAATAATTCTTTTACTTTAATTTTTTCAATCTGATCTTCAATTATTTCATTCCATTTTACAGTAGAATTTGGATTCCTATTGAAGTAACCAACAAGAAAAGATCTGCTATTCTTAGGTGTGACTTCTAACCACATGCTTTAAAAATCTATTGTTTCTAATGGCATTTACATATAATATCCTCAAACACAGACTACCAAACTTCCTTATCCATCAGTTTTGTCTTCTAATAAATGAAAATGTTCAATTTGAAAAGCATTGTCTGGCTGACCAGTCTTAAGTTTGCTTTCACTCCAACCAAACATTGAGATTATTTTCTTTAGATAGTGACATAAGTTTAGTTTGATCAAGTTTACCTGCGTTTTTATTCCGCTAATGTTTAGGTGACCAGTATGCATACCTTTACCTCTTAATCCTTGATATGACACATTACAAGTATTTTGGGTAGGCAAGGGAGATAAATGTGAATCATATACACGAGAGTAAAGTAAATTATCATCCTTTCGCAGAGTACTATTTTTATATGCTTTTTTTGTATTGACTTTACTGCTTACATTGGAATTGTAGAGCCATTATGTACACAGGTAATACAATGAGAATTTAACATTGTCTCATTGCAAGAGGGCTTCTGACCTCTGATGGAATTGCAATTTTCACATATACTCGGCAGGACTGAATATCTGATGAATGTAGTCAAGGATATGACTTGTAGTCAAGGATATGACTTGTAGTCAAGGATATGACTTGTAGTCAAGGATATGACTTCTTGGCCATAAACCTGATTATGTCCTTGGCATTTGGACTGCTTGTGACAAAAAAAATCAGCAGGAGTACAGTTAACTTTCTCCTTATGTCACCAATCGAAGTTAGAGTGATTTGTTTCACCACACTTTAGGCACAGCTCGTGTTGTTTCCCCACTCTTTGTTTTTGCCCACAAGAAATCTTGCTTTGTGTAATATACTGATCTGTGCCTCAGTCCATCCATCTAGTAAAAACACGAGTGGAAATTGTCAACCAACTTCACATTTAGGCAGCTTTTTTCAACAGCATCCTAGGAACCGTTTCACTCAAGAAGGTGAGAGGTGGACTCTGTCCCTTCCAAAGTAGTGGAAGTATCGGGTTGTCTTCTTTCTTTTAACAGCGGTCGTCCATGTTCACACAAATCAGGCCATAGTCTTGGATAAGATTAGACATGTTGTGGTTTTATTGTATTCTGATACATCACAATCCCTGCGGGGGCATACACCACACACAATTATTTCACATCATGAATTAGCATTTCTGAAGTGCAAGATAAGCTGCTCCAGCTTCTCCCGAAATTTGGTAGAAAAGTGCCAGTGACATTGTTAGTTTAGGACAAATGTTGCCCGATTCTCATAAATGTTCTGTCTTAATAGAGCCTAAACTTGTGTCTCAGATCAGATGCAAATTTTACAATCATTGGTATTTTTGCACATACCCCCAGCCCATAACCACACCCAATGTTGTTTTGAATAAATTATACAAATTACCCACAAATACCAAATGTACTCGCTTATAAGACAAGTCCATCTGCAAACTGCACAGATAAATATCTGCCATTGCATAATGAGCTGGCAGATTTTGGTCTGTGCAGTTTGTTAGGAGTAACCAGTGGAACAAACAACATAGACCCTGATCTGCAGGCACATTATGCTGCGACAGATCTGGATCTTTGTTGTTTGCAGTTTGACTCAACTTATTAGTGAGTACATGTGGTAGCCTTTACACCCATCCACTAATGCTGCATTATCCATTTAGGTATCTAGGGAATTACTTAATTTTTAACTTTTCTTTTTATCATAGTAATTTCTTTTGTTCTACACCATGCGACTGAATTCTTTCTCGTAATATTAATCTAATACACAAAATGTGAGATGATTTCAACAATAAAGTTGTGGAATCTCCATCTCATTGAATTGAGAATTTTTATTGGGAAATGAATATTTTGCAAAATTTTTGTTTTGGTGTCTAACCTATTCTTCATCAGTCATGTTTTTTAAGCAGTTTCAATCAGATTTCCCTTTATAGCAGATTACGAAGTTCTTAATTTTTTGGTTGAGGTGTTGCCTTTTTGTAGTAGTAATACCTTAGAACCTGTCTTGAAGGACCACCCCTTATACCCCCCAAAAATTGTCTCTCAAGATAGGTGGTCTTTTGTAACAGGTCATAACACTAAATAATCAGTGAATCTGTGCATGGAGATCCTGGTCTCAAAACAGGTGGTCTCTCATAGCCGGTACTGTTGTACAAGCAGAGTTGTTATTGAGTTGTTATGTACAAAAAAACAGCCATGTCCTTAATATGAGATTGAATATCTTCATCCAACACATCAATCTGTTTATTCATATAACATAATATAAATCAGTAATCATGTTTGTTATATACATGTGGTATTTTAAAAAAATTATTTATTATTATGTGGTACCTTAATTAGACACTTTCATGTTAAATTAAAAATTCTTTTCTGTTATAAAGGGTGGGAATCTTTTAAAATATATATCAGGCAGGCACAAGTTAATGGAGAATATTGAACACTGTTAAAACTACATTCACTTTTCAGTAAAAACGTCTGAAATGTAATAAATATTTCTTTTCATTAGAAATCAAGTCATCAGCAATTTGCACTTGATGCAAAATTGTGTTCATTTTAAGCAATTTAAAGAACAGAATGTTTTTATGGGTCCATACTAATCATCAGTGTCAATTATCCAAACAGCTTTTTCAAACATTGATCTAATTAAGGTAGGAATACATATCCATCTATACGAAGTGCTGTCGCTTGCATATCAGCTCTTTGACGATACACACATTTTAGATGAACCCAAATACTGATTATGCTTTCATACATTTATATGATCACAGTAACTTCTGGTAAGGAAGAAAGGTAAAACTACGGTTTCATCCAGTAAGGTATTTGGTTTAGTTTTATGGGGTTTAAAACCAACTTTAATATCAGTAATACATAATCTGTTGCTATTGCATAGCTTACTCTCTTCTCTTTTCCATCAAATCTGACTGGTCATTGACTGGCCACTGGTCTATGAGTGCACCTAAGCTAAGGGGATAGGGATAGGGATTGGATTGAGATCCCACCCCAACTATGTACAGATTGATGTTTCATCCTGCTGCTGATTTAGAATTGGCATACAGACCCCAGACAAGGGAAGGGGATCAGATTGGCATCCCACCCTTTCCTATAATCCCATTCAGATTATGGGGCCTTCCATTGCAGCGAAGAGATTGGCCTTTTCTTTGCATGCAGTCTTGGACTTTGAACCCAGGCTGCATGGTAAAGGAGTCAATGCCGCAGTCATTGGACCTACATCTTCCTCTTCTAAAGTTAGGTCAAATGAAGGGAGAGGGATAGGCCTTCCCCCTGCTGCCCCAGCAGGTTAGAGTTTCGCTTTCACCCACCAGCTGAGTCTGTTACTAGTCATTGTTTTAGCTCCGTGTAAGGAGTTGTGGATCGAGGTCCCTCTTACCCCTAAGTGTCCTCCCTCAATAGGTCCTGTCTCCCAAGAGCCAGAGTGGAATGATGATGTCCTTGCTTTTCATGTCGATTCACTTGAGATTGATACAGAACAGATGAGTGAAGAAAACTGCATGGAAAGTGCACATTCAGCAGTAGTTGGCTCCAAGACAAAGACTTCATTAAGTGGATGAGAAAAGATGCAACCTTGAAACATAAAGTGCATTGCATTGCTACCCAAAGTAGGCAGACAAAAGGAAATAAATACTTGGGACTAATGATACACACAACCTTGATGTTTTGATGTCATTGTACATGCAAACATTATTTAATTCTTTGTCATTGCTGTCATCTGCATTATAAAAAAGCCAGTTTTAAATTCATCAGTGGGTTCTTCAAATTCAGTGGCTGACAGTGGGGTTGCAGTTTTAGGTGAGAGCTTTCATGTAAAGCAGTGATGTGTTGAAGGCTGAAATACAACTTTTTAAGGGCAGCAGACAGACCATCAGATGATCAGAAGAGAAAGGAACAATCACACTAATTGCTTAGTCTTGCGGACTCTGAAAAAAGGAGAAGAAAAAGAAGTGCAATTGAAAGCACTGCAGTTGTCAGCCATTACAGCAGTCAAAGAGCAGTGTTTCATATTTGGGTCCTGTTATAATGACTTCATTATCATTTGCTTTTCTTATTTCATTGTATTTATTTATATATTTATAACTTTATTGGTTTTGTTTTGGGTTTTGTTTGTACTTAAATTAGTAACTGGTTGTAGAACACTTAATACTGAGAGCAGTCCTTGAAAATTTGCTGCCTAAAGCTGATCAAAATGGCTGCTCCTATGAGCTCAAGATATAAACGTAAAATAGTCCAATGTACACTGATATGAGGAATTCTGTTAATCCATGTCATTATACATATACCTCGGTATCAGAATCGTTTGATAAATTATGTGATCCCATCTCAAGATTTCTAACATTGCTTTCAAATTAGTCATAATTCCATACACAAACTGCAGGAAATATGTGTGCATTGCATAAATGAACCATATAGTACTATTATTATATATTTTAGGGGTACCAGTCCATGAGTGACACAAGTCCCTGAAATTTAAAATCCAGTGATGAATGATTCATCTGTGGAGAGAGTATGATTCCATGTCCCAGTAGAGGTATAGCCTTAAGAAATGCAAAATTTGATGCCTGTGGAAACATAAGAATTCTCAAAAGTCTTGGCTGCTTTGCGTTCTTAAGGTCTACATCATTATAAATAGCAATAGTATGAATGCCAGAAGGACATCACATTAACTTGGTACTATGAGATGCAAGTTTCTCATCTAAGTATGGGAATAGTATTAATCAGCAAAATAGTCAGCACTATCTTGGGGGTTCAGATTGATGTTTTAACATAGAGGCTGGTAGAGCATATCACATTATTGAAAATAAAAAAACAAGGAAAACAGATAAAATTGATGACCGAACATTATACTGCTGATGAGACTTTGCCCATAGCTCAATTGACTTCATGTTGTTGAAAATGATAGGATCTGTTGTATCTATGATGAGATCAAACAAGAAGCCATAAATAAATTTCCGACTGACTGACCTTTGATCATTAACTTGATTACTCTCTGCTTTCACCCTCAATGAACTGACTGATGCCTCCTGGTGAAATATCTGATGACAAAAAGGTCAAGTGTACATGCATTGTGATTTCAGCATACTGTAAATGCATTCATTCGACTAAATTATCTTTGTTTTGAAAAAGAAAATTACAGTATATACTTACTTTTAAGTTGGATCCAACTATAAAAAACTCTAGACTGAGATCTGCCATTTTATAAAGCGTGGACAGATCTGGGTCTGTGCAGTTTGTTTAGAGTAAAACAAAGAACGTAGACCCTGATCTGCCAGCACCTTATGCAATGGCAAATCAGGGTCTCTATTGTTTGCAGTTGAACCTGGCTTCAACGAGTATATACGGCATGGTTTTGTCTGTTCTTTAATTTGTGGATTGGGGATGGGGTCCTATTCACTTTTAAGGTAGGTCACTTAAATTTACACTGAGTTTTTAAATTTGTGGTTTATAGCAGCTACACTGTAAAATCCACAGCAGTTTATATTACATAAATAACATTAAGTTGTCAGTACCAGTTTATATTACATAAATAACATTAAGTCATCAGTACCAGTTTATATTACATAAATAACATTAAGTCATCAGTACCAGTTTATATTACATAAATAACATTAAGTCGTCAGTACCAGTTTATATTACATAAATAACATTAAGTCGTCAGTACCAGTTTATATTACATAAATAACATTAAGTTGTCAGTACCAGTTTATGTTACATAAATAACATTAAGTCGTCAGTACCAGTTTATATTACATAAATAACATTAAGTCGTCAGTACCAGTTTATATTACATAAATAACATTAAGTCGTCAGTACCAGTTTATATTACATAAATAACATTAAGTCGTCAGTACCAGTTTCATTTCTTGGTTATGCAATTGCAGGATTCACACTAAAATGTCAACCCAAACATGAATCTGATAAATGAAAATCGTGCATAATTTTGACTTCCTCTTAAAAATCTTTAGGCCAGTTTTGATCAAGTTGTCAGCAGTGCTCCTCAGGGCATGCACTATCCAAAGGTATATTCAGGATGGCTTCCTTACCAATGGCATGGCTTCGTTCTCAACTAAAATGGTGTCAGGAAGTGGTGGGATGATGCAATCTCCCTACCTCTTTTTGTGCTTTGGTTATCATTATCTAGGACAGGGGTCTCAAGCTGTATCCTGTGGCCCGCAAAATGATTGGCGTCACAAGGTGTCATGAGAGAAAACTAAGGTGGTGTGGCCCTTGGGCCATAGAAAATGCCCTCATGCGGCCCTCAGGGTGGTTGAGTTTGAGACCCCTGATCTAGGAGATGATCGACCACTGTGTTATTGCTCAGATTGAGAAAACAATAAAATAAAATATAGAATTAATGGATAGAATGACAGAGATCTGAGCAGAGATATAGAATAGAACAACACCAGCCTCTGTATGTAAAATACAACAATTTAATCAATTGCATCAACAAAATGAAATCAGACATGATATTTGAATGACATTTGAATGATTCACTTTCTCTTAGAAACAGTTACAAAATTTATTTGAAATTCAGTTAGCCATTCTATTGTACTGATAAAATAAATTTCATCATTTACGTGAGTGACTGATTGAACTCAAATTGCTGGCATGACAGCATCACCTTCTGGTCTTTTCCAAATCACTGTTGCTGATAGGTTGGAGTTTCCATATTTCTTCTCTCTCTCTCTCTCTCTCTCTCTCTCTCTCTCTCTCTCTCTCTCTCTCTCTCTGTCTCTCCCTCTCTCTCTGTCTCTGTCTCTCTCTTTCTCTCTCTCTCTCTATCTCATATCAACTGTCTTGCTCTCATCAACTGTCTTGGCTGCAGACTGTGCTCTTTCCACTGTGCAATACAGTATGAAGCTATTTTCTTTTCTTTCAAATAAAAATATAGTACCCAACCTATATGCTTGTCAGTTTTTTTTCTCACCTGGGATCAAACAATATCCTTACTCACTTGTTCATCAGATATCATTTATCGAAATTCAACAGAACTAAGCTTTTGTCATTTTGCACCCCCATACACACTCAAAACCCTATTAACATGATTTGTATCTTCTCTGGCTCTCTCACATTCCTACAGAGACATAATTAGACCTTTTTAGATAAACCATCACACCCTGCTTTGGTTATAAATTACTAGCTGAACTATGCTGGTCAGCACATGTTCCTCAATTCTTAATTACACACGAATTAATGTACTTCACTCCTTGTCCTAACTACATTACATTGCTAATTAGCAATTCATTGACATACATTTCCAGACATAGAAAAATCAATTCTCAGCATTATCACATCTTATGACACATGATTTCTGTTCAATACAAAACAACTAAATCCAAACTCATTCATTTAATACATGAGTCATATAACATTTGAGACAAAATGCATGCTTGCTATTACTTCTGTACTCAAGGAAAAATTGAAGTATGAATTTAAAATGAATAAATTTAATGAATAATTACAAACGTACATCAACAAACATATATTGTATGCAATAAAGATAATACCTTTGTGCCTTCCCAAGCCCTCACTCTCTTATCATCAGAGAATTCCCTGGCTCTGGGTCTCTAAAAGTTCCAGAGAAAATACTTATTAATTTTCCCCCAAGTCAGTAAGACTCCCCCCACCCCCACACCCAGCAGAAAAACTTAGACTGATTAATTTCACGTGGGGAATTTCTTAAAAGCCTGAATTCCATATTGGAACACACACACACCCTTGTTTGGCTTAGTCAATCAGGATTACTTCTTTAACTGCCAAAAATTTTAACACTCCCATTGAAGTAAGAATAATTCTCTTGAGACTGCTTTTGCTTATAATTATTCTGGAAAATATCATTTTATGACACCTGTTTAAAATGGCCCATGATTTCCAAAAATTTTCCCTGGCTTGTCTCAACTGTTATCATTTACTGCTATCGACCTTGCATTAACATATCTATCGCTAACCATTAATAAAGTGGGTCCCAGTTAAAATTCAATTCACGACCCAAACAGAACAGATTCTATACTCTGCAGTCAACAGTTATGGCGAGTCTAACCCCTACATAAAACTTAACAGTTAACACTGACCCCAACAGAATGTACTGCAAAATTATCTCTCCAAATTTTGCACCATTGCAATGGGAAAAGCAATTTTTATATTGTATGTGCTTGCTTATAAGTCTGCCTGTAGTCCAACTGCGAACTGCATTGATCCACATCTGCCATCACATTATGAGCCAGCAGATCTGGGTCTGTGCGGTTTGTTAGGAGTAATCAGTAGAACAAACAACATAGACCCTGATCTGCAGATGCATTATGCTGTGGATCTTTCTGATATCTAACGATTAGTTCCATTTAGTTACTTTTGCTCTGGCTCACAGGCCATCGTGTAAATGGCAGATCCAGTAGCATCAGCAGTAGATTTCACTGTAAAACATTCTCGACAATATTTCTGAGACTTCCCTACCTGATTGCTCGATTCTTTCAGATCGTGCTTTAAAGAAAGGCTTGAACTATAATCCACAAGGATGTATGCATGATGGTAGGATTTTCGATATTGAAAATCACAGCAAAGTTACAGTACTTTGCTGGCGATCTATCAGGAAGAATGAATATCCTGACAAACTTAATGAAGACGTTTTGCTAGAAGAGGACAACATAGCAAAATCTGCTTGTTCTTGCGAGTTAGGCATACTTATTAATTATCAGAATTTTTAGTATGGCTTCAGTAATTTTTTAAATTTAGAATAAAGCTTTTGTTATGTACCTGCACCTGTTAAATTTATCTTGCACATGTATAATTGTCATATAGGAATTAAACAAGTACTTTTTTATCTGCAGTAAATAATTTAATTATGTTTATCAAAACAAATATTAAAGTTGCAGTAAATAAATCAACAATTTATACAAAGTTGCCATAGTGATTGAAGGGTATGCTTTACATTCTTTATGCCGCATTAACATGTATCCTGAATTGGACAGATCAAACATTTTACAATGGTATCATTGATAAACCAGTGAATTTAAATTACATCTGATCAATTTAAAATGATCATCTATCATAATCTCATAAAAATAATTAATTATCAATAGCACATCAAATTAACCAATACAGGCATGTGGGCAGGAAATATTTGCATCCACATTTACCTTTGTTTGCTAATTAGTGTGACTTGTTTTATCTTACATCATTGATGTCATAACATTTTATAGGTGTTATAAAATCAGTAATTTGTAAGATCAGTTTTACCTATAGTTAGCATGACAATTTATGGCAGGGCATAGCTTGTTGTTATTTATAGTCTTAAGCCTAATAAAGACAGAAATATTTTATTACAGTAACACTTTTTCATAAGATTAAAATATTTTTAAAAACCTTCCATAAAATTTTTTAATCAAAATAAATTTAAAATTGTGAAATGATTTATGTCAAAATCTAATTTTGCAATGATAGTTATGAAAAGGAGTCAGTTTAAAGTGTAGGTGGTGCTTTGTAATTTTTACAGCAGTTTCAAGTAAATGCTCAATTTTTTGCAAATTTTAACAAAAATCAGCACTAATGAAGAATGATGGAGAATTCCAGTATTCCAAATTTTAACAAAAATCAGCACTAATGAAGAATGATGAAGAATTCCAGTATTCCAAATTTCAACAAAAATCAGCACTAATGAAGAATGATGCAGAATTCCAGTATTCCAATTTTAACAAAAATCAGCACTAATGAAGAATGATGAAGAATTCCAGTATTCCAGATTTTAACAAAAATCAGCACTAATGAAGAATGATGGAGAATTCCAGTATTCCAAATTTTAACAAAAATCAGCACTAATGAAGAATGATGCAGAACTCCAGTATTCCAAATTTTAAAAAAAATCAGCACTAATGAAGCATGATGCAGAATTCCAGTATTCCAAATTTTAATTTAAGAAAACCCAAGGTAATAAAAAATAAACAACACCTTCACACACATTTTCTTTATTGCATGTAGCACGATGTCTCAAATATGATCAACAATTCGAACATAAGCATACAATTAGCATCAAATTATGTTCAACATTTTCACAACTACAATAAATACAGTCATTATTTAAAAACAGTTTTGTGTATTTATCATATATGATTATAAATAATGTATCACTTCCAACGCAGATATTTTTCCATTTTGGTGTTTGGTTTTGGAAACATTTTGAAACAAAAATCCATCTCGAGTGCGTTCATAATAATGACAATCTGCATCACACGTGCCCCAAGTACAGCGGTAAACCATTTTGTAAAAAACAAAAAAGGATGGTTGGGCAGATGATACCTGGAGAACAATGCTAAATGTTTATAGTGGCATGCATTGTTTTGTTAAATGTTTCTTTTCAAAACTGAAAATCATTTTTGCTAAAGTTTGGAAAAATGTCTACAGGTGGATGGAGCAAATCAGAGAAAAAATATATTTTGGACAGCAAAATTCTTTGCCTACCCAGAAGTTGAATTGATTTAAATAGTATTTATTAATCATCATTATTACACATTGAGGATCAAGCAACAAAGTGTTTATATGTCAGGTAGCAGAATTTTGCTGTCTACTATTTAATATAGAGCAGAATGGCCAAGTAACAAATGTTTTTACTTAATACAAGTTAGTTCCTATATATTGTTTTCACTCATGTGGAGCAAGTCATAACTTGTTACCATCGGGTGGAAATGATGCTGAATTATGCACACATTCCACTGATCTGTATCTTACTAATGCTTTTCAAAAATTACTATATTCATTAGTACATGCCCATCTTCATCATTATCATCAAGATGATTGATTAAAAATTATAGGCAATTAGCAGAAACATAGATTGACTTTCATCTTCATATAAACATCCACAGTTTTGACAATTATCCTTGTTAGGAGAAAGGTTTTGAGAAACCTGTTTTTTATAACTTGCCTAAAGGGGCAGGACTATCTTGTAATCCTTGTGTAAAATCCATAGAACCTTCCACCCAGCAAAATCTTGGTAGCACATCTTGTCTGAACAGTATTTGATGGATTGTAATGAATGTTAGTCAATATTATGGTCATCACCTGACTATACAGATGTGATTAAATCACTTGTTTCTTCCATATCTGTTTAGAGTTGTTTCCCATTTCGTCTCAAGGCAATGTATGACAATCATGCTTGTGCAACTAGTCCTCCAGAAACTGATAAATATTATGGTCATCACCTGAAGATGTACAGATCGGCAAATCACATTGCTCCTACAGTTTTGTTACATTTATTACCCTTTTTATACCCCCACCCCCATAAGGCTGAGCATATTATGTTACATTGTTGATCTGTCTTTCAACAATTTAGTTTCCATACAGTAATTATATAAGTGCATTGTCCCTCAGAATGGACATATTGGGAGACAATGCACCTCTAATGTGGAGAGCTCCCAATACAGAGAAAGGGAGCTGACTCTTCCATGTTAATTGGGACATTGTTAGGAAAACATTGCTTTGCATTTTTCTGGGACAGGCTTGAACTTCATGAAATTTACTAAAATTATATTTTATAAGTACAGCCTCTAAGTATTATGTCGGATACAGTATGTTTCAAGTGTTGACCTAAAATTATTTGACTGATGTGCACCAACATAGACATAAAAGTAAGGAACTATGATAAAGAAAACTCTCGCTCAGTATTAGGGCCATTGAACATGTATTACTCAGCTTCCCCTTGACCACCTGCTTTTTGTATACTGGAGATGTGTTGACATTTTGTGCTGGAAATAGGTTGACAGTTTGTAAGGGCACTCATTAAATAAGCAAAAAACTTTGACCTCAAAGCTGTATGAGACAATTGAGACAAATTAATAAAATCTTGGCAAAAGAGAACATCTGAAAAAAATACTGTAAATAAAATAATTATGTAATTTGTAATGCATAATATTATCATAGAACACTTTTGAGTCATTGAGGATTATTTAAGTTGTTATATATATGTAATTTAATTATTTGTTTGTTAGTTTTAAATTTTTTTAATTTTTATTTTATTTCCATTACAGGTTATTGTAATGATAATTTTGTCTGCTGGATTTGATTTTTTTAGAAATTCAATTCAGTTCTGTTTGATAAACTGCCAGTAGTAGAAACATTGTATCTATTTGCTGACCTTGATTCAGAACCAGTGTCAGTTTTGAGTAAACAACTTTGTTTAAAAAAATTTAATTTTTTTCCCAGAGTAAGAACCATTGATTTTAGCTAAGGCCATAATTGAGTATGTGGTGTTATGCATGTAAGCTTCTATGTTGTTCTGGTAAGATGACCACATGACCCTCATACAGGAATCTGTTTTGCGTTTTAGATAGTCTTATAACTCATTGTTATAAGAAGAAATAGCCAGTTGTGCTTTAAACCTTTGAAGCTTAAAGGTGTTTTTTTTGTGACCAGTTTGAGTTCAATATTTATTTTTGGGAATTAGTAATTTATTTACCCTGGAATACAAGTGCTCCTAAATTGATTCTTGGACAAAGACAGTCTTTGAAAATTATTCGGAATTCCAAACTGGAATATTATTCTTTGTGATTCAACAAGGAACTGTTGACACGGCAACACTTTGAAGGTTATCGAAGACGTCATCACCTTCCATCTTGGAATTTCATCGGGATTCGAACTGTGATTCATTTAGGACTTTTCATTGATAGGACTTCTATTTTTTAATTCTTGGATTAATTTTGGATTTGATTCATAAACCATAAGTCCTTTTTCTCATTTTTACCTTGTTTTTCTAGGGAAAAAAATTATTTTGTTAAATTTTACAAACCTTGTTGTTTTCACTCTTTTCTTGTTTTGTACGAGCCTAGACACGTAACAAAGTACAAACATTTGCTTTGAGGCAGGTATTAACATGTACTTTGTAAGTTTTGCTGTCATTTCTGTGATCAGTAAATCTTTCCTTGTTGACAAGCATCTTTTCATATTCACCGAGTTGTCTTCTGATTCAAATGAATCACATTCCTGAGATTTGAAATAACTTAAGAAAGTTTTCTTTTTCTCCAAGAACTCTGTAAACTAGGAGTCCAAATCATTGGACATACCAAGGACTCAAAGAAAGACTGTAAATTGTAAGAAATAATCACTTTTCTTCTTCCCTAACCTAAATTATAGTCCTACTAAATTACAACAAGAGTGAATCATAAATTAATAAAATTCAATAATGCCAGAATCTAGTTTAGGGATCAGTTTTATAAGACTCCCAGATCAGCTGAGTTTATGATTAGCTGCTATTGTGTGCTTTAGTTTGACATTCTGTGCACTTCCTCTACTGTAATTGAATTCACTAAATCTGTCACAGCCAGTTTCCAAGATAAAAGCAATGAATCACTTGCAAGGGAGCTAACTCCAACCAGATTACTGCATATGGAACTTGCTCGAGTGGTTGATTAC
Source organism: Megalonaias nervosa (assembly GCA_016617855.1). Taxonomy (NCBI): domain Eukaryota; kingdom Metazoa; phylum Mollusca; class Bivalvia; order Unionida; family Unionidae; genus Megalonaias; species Megalonaias nervosa. The sequence goes on along the minus strand of JAECUM010012504.1, from coordinate 53,937 downwards.
AACTGCTACCACTAAAAGTTATTCAATCATATGTACTGTCAATAAAATTAGACATGAATCAAACTCATGTTCTCTGGAAATTAATGTTAATCTGGTTTTGATAAAGTAATCTGTATCATTCCATAAATACAGGCACACATCATTTATCAAGGCTCCATTATCCTGCTTTCTGATACTCTGAGCTTCTCTTTTTAATGCTTGATTTCATATTCAGAAGTATGTTGGACCATGTTGTTTAAAAGTGTAGCTAATCAGAACCTGGGTGGTCAGTTTTCACAGTAAGTATTAAGTTTTATCTTACTTTTAAGAATATATTTTGTTAAATGATTTTCTCTTCTTTTATTGTGAATGATGCCATTAAGTCTGCATATTGTAGAATACATAATTCACACAGGACCCAAGATGTAACAAAATATAGCCAAAAAATGGATTAAATTCTGAAAAATATTTTGCATTCAGTAACTTCATAACTTTATTCTCAGAAACCATGAGAATTGTAAACATGTAAGAAAGATGTTTTTATTACTGCAGATGCCAAAATTTAATAAAAATTGAGAAATACCCACAGTGTTTATAATTTCTGATTGGAGATTTATGCTTGCTACAGAATTGTGACACTTTGTAGTTAGGTTGTTTTTAATATGATAATAACAATACAGTAATTGTTGGATTGTACTGTACAGCTCCCTCTCTTTATACAGCTGCCTCGCTTGACGTTCAGCATTAAGAGGTTAGTGTTAGGACTGGTCAGCCTGGTGTCAGGATAATGTGACTGGGTGGGACATCATGCTACATGTCTGCAGCATGATGCCCCAGTGCTAGACATCACTATAAACTGTCACACTGCAGACATTATAGCGATATGACTGAAAAATTGTTAAAGCTACGTTAAAAATCTAAATCACACACACACACACCCCTCCCTTTATAACGTGGTAGTCAGGGTCCATAACTGCCGATTATGTATTCAGCCACATTATGGTGGGGACTGCATTGTGTTCAGAACTACAATATATTGAGAAAATCATAATATACAGAATCATCATATAAATAATCAGCTTTTCAAAGGAAAAAAGATATAACAATGAGCTTCACACTAAGTTCTTTCAACTGGACCACTCCTGAGGTATAGTGGTTAGAACATCTGCCTCAGATGCGGGAGGTTGCAGATTCAAACCCCTTCCCGAGTCATACCAAAGACTTATAAAAATGGTACTGACAGCTGTCTTGCTAGGTGCTCAGCATTAAGAGGTTAGTGTTAGGACTGGTCAGCCTGGTGTCAGAATAATGGGACTGGATGGGACATGATACTGCATGTCTGCGGCATGATGCCCCAGTGCTGGACATCACTATAAACTGCCACACTGCAGACATCTTAACAATATGACTGAAAAATTGTTAAAGCTACATTATAAATCCAAATTACAAACACCCACAAACCTTTTCAAAGTCAACAAAACAAATGAAAAGCTCCCCATAGTATTTTAGAGTAAGCTTCCCATAGTATTCTAGAGTAAGCTCCCCATAATATTCTAGAGTAAGCTCCCCATAGTATTCTAGAGTAAGCTCGCATAGGGTTCTCACCATCACTGTAGCTTCATGAGTACTTCCTGAATCCGAACCAAGTTTTACCAAGGAAATGATTTTGTCATGATTGCAAATGCCTTATTAGCACCTTTAGCATCATGCTTGCATGCTATATTAGACTAATCGGGCTGTGCATTCTGCTACATTTGATTTCTTTGGTAAGATCACTATTATTGACCTTATAAAGTCTTCTGGCCACTCCTCCATCAGTTACATGTCCTTACATAGCACTATAATCTCATTTTCAACCCTCTCTCCAAGATATTTTAGAACTATGCTGTAATGCCATTGACTCCTTCTGCTTCCTGAGCTTTAGTTCCTGTATTGCCCTCTCACTTCTGATTTAAGTGCATAAGAAACTTTCTCATCTTCTCCAATGCTGTCTTTCTTTTCAAGGTTTGTGTCCTCCGTACTAGGCTTTCCATCTTTCTCATACAACTCCGTGATATATTTATTCTTTCCACCTCACCCTGATTTGATCCTTTTGCTGTAATAATGTGCCATCCTTGCCTTTAATAAACCAGCTTTTGTTTTCTGTGTTCCTTGTTTCAATAAGTTCTCTGATCTTGGCATACATTAGGTCAGTCCATCCTAACCTCTCAAGTGAGTCCAGGTTCTTGTACTGAGTCTCCCACCCATTTTTTTTCTTGCATCATCAGTTATTCTCCTTACCTGAATGTTTAGTTTGTTATATATCTTTCTCCCTTCTGTTGTATTCAATATCTTTGCTTTCCGTTTCTCTTCCTTCTTTTGAACCATTTCCTCTGTTACCCAGTATTCTTTATTTCCTTTACTTTTTGTATCTGACTGTATATTCAGTACGTCGTAGAATTATTTCCTTAAAGTCTTTCCACTTTTTGTTGACATCTTTCTGGGTTGTTTTTTAATTCAGAATCATCAACTCAATCCTTTCTTTTAAACTCTTTTTTCATTTGCCTTCAAACTTCTTAGGTTCTACATTTTCCTGATTTTCCCCTGTTTGATCATTTTGAACTTCAGGTTGACTCTCATCATTACTAAGTTATGGTCCAGTCCAATATTTGCCCCTGGATAACTCTAAGAATTCTTTTATGCAGTGTCTATATCTCTGTCTAACTGGCACGTAATCAAGTTGGTATCTTCTCTATCTGCCAGGTTCTTCCAAGTGTACCTTCTCTTTCCTTGTTGAAAGCATGTATTTGTGATAACTAGCTTAATTTTCTGCAAAACTAGCAATCCTTTGCCGCTCACATTTCTTTTACCAAGTTCAAAGCTACCGATTTCTTTCTTATAAGCTCCTTCAATTACTGCATTCCAGTCACCTGGTAGTACAAGGTAATTATTGCCTTTCTTTGTGTCAGTGAATTTTTCTATTCACTTGCATCTGTCCTCCATTATTTTGTCATTGCTTGTGGATGTTGGCACTTGTAGAATTGCTATGTTTCTTGGTGTTGCTTCTACTTTGATTATCAGTAGTCTATCATTATGCTGCACTATTTTGTTGACCATTTTACTCATTTCTGCTTCTAGAATCATGGCTATACCACTCTCTCTGTTTGCATCACAAGCATGAATCACTCTGAATCCATCTCTGTAATGGTCACCATGCTCTTTCCATCTCTCTTTGCTAAATCCAAGAATGTTCAATCCATATCTCTTCATTTCGCTTCTGTTGTTCTGTAACTTTACCTTCCATAGCATTGACATCATGTTCCATGAACCAATTTGATATTGCTAGGATTTTGTTGAATGATAACTTTACAAGCCTCACTTCCTCCACTGCCAAGATTTCATTGTAGTTCCCGTTCATGTCATTAGCAATTCTTGTTTCGTCGTACATTTTGTGCGTGTTACTTGGAAATTTAGGCAAGGTGGTTTCACATTGCCTTCCTTGTCAACTGTGCAAGTCTCACAAAGTATATCTATTACTTTCCTCGACTTTTAAATGCCATTGACCCATTATGATGAGTTCTTCTGCCATTTGCTTGTAAAGAACATCTGTTGACTAGCATGTAGTTTTTCTGAATATTCCAAATGCTGCCGACACCAGCTCATGTGGACCAGTTCATGATTTTTGCCGTCAGCAGTTCTAATGATTTGGTGCACTGGCTATACTGTTTAGCACTCCTTATGCAGTAGCAATTATCCTCCAGCCAGAGCTGAATGTAAGAAAATAACTTATCTGCATTGTTATAAGTATTTAATACACATACAAAGAAAAAATAGTTGGTAGACTAAGTATTGTCAAATATCAACACCATACACATACACATATGCAAAACTCACATAATCAGAACCACGCTGACATTAAATAAAAACAAACACCAAGTTTCTGTCTTTAAAATCCATTGGATGTCAAAATATAGGCTTAATTAGATGCAGTCTTTGCTACTCTCATTTGTTCAGTAGGGGTTTGAAGGTAATGCAGGTGTCATAATGTTAATCATTGCATTGTCTAGAGACAGGATGGAATTGTTGTTCAAACTTCCCTGCTGGATTCTCAAAGTGAATCTGGGTCAGGACTATACCTGATGCGGTCCGATCATGAGATGAGAGTTTCTGTATTGAAAAATGAATATTCATCACATTTGGGACTGACCATTTCACAGGGAAGAGGACAGGGGACATAATATTTTCAAGTTTAATGGGGGATTTATGGGTAATACAGCAATAAAAAATGCTTCTGTCCAGTAATGATGTTAACTCTTCATGAACACAAATCAATCATGCTGACATGAGCAAGTGCTTGTTATTGTCTTTCAGTCAGTCTATTTCAAGGCTAAAATCATCCTGAAAAGCATGGGTCATAAATAGTATGTATTTTAACAAATCTGAATGTACAATTCAGCATATCGAATGTGTTTCATACCGGTGGTGCTCTTATTTTGACAGCCATCACATACTCCAGAGTGTCTTGTGTCGATATGTTTTTTGCAGTATGTTCAAAGAATTAAATTCTCCCCCATGCTGCTTTGTTTGAAAAAGTGAAACTCATCAACCTTATTTTAGCTGGGCTTTGCTTGTTTTGCTGATAGCTAATTGATTCTTGAATCACCTTCAAAAATGAATCACGCTATTCTGACAGCTGAAACAAGGAATCTTTGCAGTTTACATATATGGAGAAAACTCTGACTTGAAAGAAATGTTGCCACTGTTCACAAACTTGCTAATACTCTTTAACACAGATGGCTTTATTCACATTCAAGACAATGATTTATAATAACTTTGGTTCTTAAGATGCATCTAACATCTCTTTGATTTACCTATAACTTCAGATGAATTGGGTTGTTCTACTTTGTGAACTTTACCTATGCAAATTAGCACAATGGGCTTACCCACAACAATCTTCAAAGTTCTTAACACATCACACTAACTATTGTCATCCAGTTAAGTAATATGTGAAATGGTGGTAGTTTATGCCTGACCTCTTTGCCTTTTAATTGCCACTTTTTAAACTACTCCAAGGATAGTTTTAAATCTGCTCCATTCAGGACTGTTTACTGTTTATACATGTTACATGTTATGGGCATAATTTGATGAGGGTCTTCTTTTCTTTTCTAAGATCACTGAATAATCTTGTTTTTCTAAACACAACTGTTTGGGGGGAGGAGTAAAAGATTGTGTTTTTTGGTGTGACATGTCATGTTATGGCAGGAATGACTTGAATTATGTATTAAGTATCTTTTGCTATTACCAGATTCCCTCCTTCGTCCCCACACTGTTGTCCTCTAAGTTAGGCTGCTTCCTCAAAATAATGACACGGGCCTTTATGCATGCATGGGATGTGCATGGTTCTCCAAGGGCTAATCCAGCATTCTGGATGATTCTGATTCACCCTAATGGGAGGACAGAATATTCTTTATTTGGTCAGGTATTTCCTTCCTGGAAAATACTAGCAATGTAATAGCAACAGGAAAATATCATTAACTATTCCCCCCCCCCCCTTCTGGATGAAAGCTGGGTTTACAATCACTGCCAATAACTCCATTTTAATGGTCAGATTTAGCCCCTGCAGATCTATTGTATAAAGTGCTTAAAAGTAAATGAACCATTCATCTAACCTGACAGTCCTTTTTTTTCCCTTTTCAGAGCTAGGTTCACTTGATTCCCAAGATCTAGAGGTGATTTATGACAGGTCAGGTAAGTCTAAATGACATACATTCAGTGGCCAGAAGTATGTTCCTCCTTTCGAAAAATTCCGAAGACATCTGTCATAATTGATAGCTTTTGAAAAATTCCGAAGACATCTGTAGTAATCGATAGCTTTTGAAAAGATTCCAAAAATTGTCTTTTGTTAGATTTTGCTAAATTTGTATATCAGAATAGCATAGTCAGCAGCTTACACTGTAGTCATTTCTGATACAAATGTCAGCAGCTTACTCTGTAGTCATTTCTGATACAGATGTCAGCAGCTTACACTGTATTCATTTCTGATACAAATGTCAGCAGCTTACACTGTATTCATTTCTGATACAAATGTCAGCAGCTTACACTGTAGTCAGTTTCTGTTAAAAAAAAGTCACCAGCTTACACTGTAGTCAATTTCTGGTATAAATGTCAGCAACTTACACTAGTCAGTTTCTGTTGTAAATGTCATCAGTTTACACTGTGGTCAGTTTAAAAATATTAGCAGCTTACACTGTAGTCATTTCTGATACAAATGTCAGCAGCTTACACTGTAGTTAGGTTTTGATACAAAAGTTGGCAGCTTACAGTGTAGTCAGGTTTTGATACAAATGCTGGCAACTTACACTGTAGTCAGGTTTTAATGCAGATGTCAGCAGCTTACACTGTAGTCAATATCTGATACAAATGTCAGCAGCTTACACTGTAGTCAATTTCTGATACAAATGTGAGCAGCTTACACTGGTCAATATCTGATACAAATGTGAGCAGCTTGCACTGTAGTCAATATCTGATACAAATGTCAGCAGCTTACACTGTAGTCAATATCTGATACAGATGTCAGCAGCTTACACTGTAGTCAGTATCTGATACAAATGTCAGCAGCTTACACTGTAGTCAATATCTGATACAGATGTCAGCAGCTTACACTGTAGTCATTTCTGATACAGATGTTAGCAGCTTACACTGTAGTCAATATCTGATACAGATGTCAGCAGTTTACACTGTAGTCAGTATCTGATACAGATGTCAGCAGCTTACACTGTAGTCAGTATCTGATACAGATGTCAGCAGCTTACACTGTAGTCAATATCTGATACAGATGTCAGCAGCTTACACTGTTATCAATATCTGATACAGATGTCAGCAGCTTACACTGTAGTCAATATCTGATACAGATGTCAGCAGCTTACACTGTTATCAATATCTGATACAAATGTCAGCAGCTTACACTGTAGTCAATATCTGATACAGATGTCAACAGCTTACACTGTAGTCATTTCTGATACAGATGTCAGCAGCTTACACTGTAGTCAATATCTGATACAAATGTCAGCAGCTTACACTGTAGTCAATATCTGATACAAATGTCAAGATATATAGGAATTAGAAACCTTTCAATAACTGTTACAATATATCTTGAAGTTTCCATGAATTGACTCTTCAGAATGTTGTAGTCCAGGTTATGTAAATTTAATTTGTATTTTGTTAGGGTTTTTTCTCCATCATTATGTGTTATGTATGTTTAATTGTATTTTGGACTTGACTTTGTCCCAAATCAAGTTCACTGTGTTCCTGAACAGATACCCTGATGTTGTTTTTTTGTAAACAAATAATACACCTGTTTCCCAAAGATTTTTATTTAGCCAGATGCAGAGGTTTTTAAAGAGGTTTTTTTTTATTGACTACATCCCCCACTCATGTACAGAATGGTGAAAATTGAACTCTTCTATTTTGTATATTGGACCTATGATTTTCATGTCCTGGCTGCTTTTTGCTCCAAATTTAACTTATCTTACCATTTTCTAGGTTTATATATTTGTGTATGTCTGTGTGCAGTTCAGGCTGGTCTGCTATAAATCTAAGGCTAAATGTCTACAATCTGGATAAAAGCTCCAGTTCTGAACTGGCAATTTTTGAGGTTAAACAATTTGGTCTCAAAAATGAAATTTTTCCACTGCATTTTGTAACATCAGTAGAAAGTCTACATTATTTGGTGTCATTGTACAACTTCATCTTTCTCCTTCTCTGTAATGACATTCACTTTGATGTATTATAAATGATGTTGGCATTGCAACGCTTGGAAGTGGAGTACAACCTCCTGATGTGTAAACCTGGCACATGAGGTTAATGAGTTATGGAAAGAGTCAGATATAATTCACATAGCATTAAGACAGATATAATTCACATAGCATTCAGACAGATATCATTCACATAGCATTTAGACAGATATTATTCACATAGCATTCAGACAGATATCATTCACATAGCATTCAGACAGATGGGATTGGCAAAGACAGAGACCCCGAAATACAGCACATGCTTGCTACTCAAATTCTCTCTAAACAGAGTCAATAAAGGGTAAATTGAAATAAAATATTGTGGGAAAACTAATAAAATTTGCAAATTATATTTACTGAGTTGATTAAGCTGAGTTTGTCTGGGCATCAAGCCATTTCTGGTTAAGTAATGATACAGTGGTTCCCTTCTTATAAGGCCTCCCCTTCCACAGGAGAAAAGTTACCGTATAAGAGAGGTGGCCTTTATAGAGGGATAGGGAGAGATCACTCATATTTAAGCAAAAATTACATGTAAAGTATGGAAGTCATAACTAATTTTAAATATTTAACATTTTCAGTTAAAAAGCACTGGCGTGTTATGGAATCAGTGTGATATTAATGTTACTCAAAATAATTATGAAGATGTGATATATGATCTTTAAGATTAATTTTGAAGTTTCAAATGGCTGTGAGTGCAGGGGCCTTGACAGATTACATGGCATTTTTACTTTATGATGATTCGATGTCACCCTGACTTGAGCTGAACTATATCCTGCTTCTTAGCAGTTAGCGTCTGGCATCTTGATAATTATTGGTGGTAATAATAGCCTGTAATTATCATAGTGACGCAACTCAGGAACACATAGCAGTAAGGATAACTGTATTACTTAATTCTCTGTATGGATTAAAAAAGGTTAGGTGCTTTATCGGCATGTTGAAATAAATGTCATTGTAATGAATTTCAAAGTCAACAAATGTATGTGAAATTTCTACCTGTAAATCCATATATTTTGCCAGTCATGATGGGTAAATTATAGTATTTTGCATTTATAAGCTGGCTGCTGGCTGCAGGCAGTTTTAATGGATCGTTGTCCTAGTGGGGTATTTTAAAACACAAACTCGTTGGTGTCAAGGGGTTCTTGCCATATAAAGTGAGTGACCACTGGTAATGAGGGGCCGTGAAAAGAGAGGAAACGCTTTAGATAGAAAAATTTGATCCAGTGCTTGCCTTTTCCATTTATCCCTAATGGCTGATCATTTGAAAATTTTTATTCTTTATATCTCCTTCAGGTCTTCTCCAGTTTCTTTCTTTCTTTCTGTCATTTATCTTTAATTCTTTCTTTTTCATAACTTTCTGTGCTGTCACTTTGAAGGTGCTAGCTATGCATAGGCACACAATGGAATTTGTTGAGAACTACTAAAGCAGCTGCAGGTGCTGTTCTTTTAAATTATTAAAAAAATAGTGTGATCTTGTACCTGCAAAGGGCATGTCTGACTCTCTTCCTGCACAGGGTGTTATCATTTTACTTAGCACCCAAAGGGCAGCACAGTGTATACCATTATGACCATAAGTGACCCTAAAGGGGGTAATCAGAAAACACCTTTTTAGTCATTCTGAAAGGTTGAAGTGAGGTCATTTGATATCTTTGTGCAGTGAGAATAGCCAAATGAGTTATTATTGTTGCATGACCCTACAAATCATTCATGTGATTTGTGTCATGGAATTAATTAGGAGATGACAGTTTTGTATGTGCTGATTTGATGATGGTAATGGTCTTGCAAATTGTTTTTTTTTTTCTGGTTCAGGTGAAGCATCATCCAAGTGATAAAACATTTGTAATAGAAAACCAACTTCACAGCCACAAATCCTCAAATACAAATTATCTCCATTCCAAGGGCACCTGCAGAATTAATTTTTTTTGGGGGGGGGGCAACATGTAGTGGTCAGTTATCAAGTTTTATGAATGTAGGCCAAAACATATTTAGAGGTGAAATTCTGGGGAGGGGTGCAATTGGCCCCCCACCCCATTGTGCAGGTGTCCATGCTCCATTCTGATATGATGATTGGGAAAATAGCCAGAAGTGTTATTCTTAATGGCCAAAGGTCACATGGAAGTGAAAATGTCACATTGACACGATAATTTTCAATTAAAAATCACTGGCATGTTAATTTTCAACATTATGTCATGAATTTTACTGCCAGAAATGTTAAGGCTTGAACAGTTAAAATGTGCATCAGATTTGTTGGTGTATCAAAATTCTGTTTCAAAAAGTTTTTCAAATTAAAGATGTTTTTGCTTAGCTCACTTTTAATGTACCCAGTAGTTTAGTATTACATTTGTAATTTCAACAATGATATTCCTGACTTCTAGTTTGAATGTTTATCTAAGTAACTGCTATCACTTTCAGTGTTGATGATGATGATGATGATGATATATTAATGAAAAGTAGTCCAACATATAAGTAAATGAATCCAAACAAATGATAACTGAATGAAATCTTTAATTATTTTCTAGAATAAAAACACAAGAAACAAATGATAACTGAATGAAATCTTTAATTATTTTCTAGAATAAAAACACAAGAAACAAATGATAACTGAATGAAATCTTTAATTATTTTCTAGAATAAAAACACAAGAAACAAATGATAACTGAATGAAGTCTTTAATTATTTTCTAAAATAAAAACACAAGAAACAAATGATAACTGAATGAAATCTTTAATTATTTTCTAGAATAAAAACACAAGAAACAAATGATAACTGAATGAAATCTTTAATTATTTTCTAGAATAAAAACACAAGAAACAAATGATAACTGAATGAAATCTTTAATTATTTTCTTGAATAAAAACACAAGAAACAAATGATAACTGAATAAAATCTTTAATTATTTTCTAGAATAAAAACACAAGAAACAAATGATAACTGAATGAAATCTTTAATTATTTTCTAGAATAAAAACACAAGAAACAAATGATAACTGAATGAAATCTTTAATTATTTTCTAAAATAAAAACACAAGAAACAAATTTCACCAATACATGTAATTGCATGATGTTAGCCATTTTCTTGAAATTAAATTGCACATTAAAAGTAAATTTTATCACACATGTATTCATCAAACATGAAATGCATATACATTTATCATACATGTATTCATTGAACGTGAAATGCATATACATTTTTCATGCATATATTCATTGAACATGAAATACATATACATTTACCTGTTTTTGATAATGTATTAGGAGAATTAATTTTCGTTATGATAAGGAAAGGTCAGAATACCAGTGATGATGAATTCCAAATGATGCTTCTAGACTCCTTGAGAAGAACTTGATGTAACACTTGTTGTAAAGTGTACTTGGAATTAATGGATGTAACTTGCTACAGTGTTAAATAATTATAAATTTAACTCTTACTGAATATCTGAGGATATTTCATGAAGAAATTTAAGATACTCAAACCATCACATTCAATCTGTAATATAAATATTGTGCTGTATAAAATAATAATAATAATAATAATAATAATAATAATAATAATAATAATATTATTATTATTATTATTATTACTGATATGAAATCATTATCATATGTTTAAAAAACAATTTTAATTTTCCATCTGCTAAAAAATTAATTACTCCTATCATAATCATATTCTCATTGCATGGCCCATAAAAGAAACATTGATTACCATATACTAATTAAATGTTCCACTGTTGGCACATTTCTGTTGGCCTAAATATTCACCATGCTGTCTTTTCCTTACAGTCTTGGTATACTGAGGAACTAGTTTATAAAGATACTTTTTGGACTGCCTTAAATTGCATTAGATTTTTATATATATATATATATATATATATATATATATATATATATATATATATTCCTCATAATAACTAAATATAAATTTATGTTATCTCTGTTTTTACTAAGTCATATTTACAGTACAGTATGCTGCTTACATGGCAGAATGAAAGATCTAGACACAACTTTGTACAGTGTGATACCATCATTTGTTCTAAACTCATTCCTTCAGAATGTTGTAAAAACAAAAACAAAGCAACACTTTGGGCATTTCTTCATCAGATTAAACCATATTGTTAATGTGTTAGTTCCTCGCTTCGGTGACATTATTGCAGTATGATGCATGAATGATTCCCTTGTCAAGCTAATTCATATCTTTGATGAATTCTTCCAACTATTGATCAGTGTGTTATTTGTAATGAGCGGGTAGGCCTTAAGAGGCAGCCTAGATCATATCTGGATAATTAATTTCTTTGAAAGGATTATTGGTTCACATTTCATTGCATGTTTGCTAAATCCAGCAATGCTGGAGAAACACTGTAAATGACAAAATTTTTGTGAGCACAGGTTGTTTGCACATTTTTACAAGGAGACTTAGTTCATGAAAATATTAATCTTGCAGAAGTATAACATACTTTAGTGATGGTTAGTTATTCAGGGAAAATGTATGCTGCAGATATTCTGAAATAGTTATTCAGGAGAAATGCATGTTGCAAATATGCTGAATTTTGTTGCATTTAATAACAATGAGTGACGCTAAAACAGCATTAGTCGCATTACACAGAGACTTCAGGGTTTAATATTGGTACAGTAATAGTATTGTGGACTGTAGGATCAGATAGACAACTGTAAATAGCGATCATGTCTGGCATGAATCGTAAGATTTTCTGGTCTGATACTCCAGTTTAATTTTCTTGGGACAGTAGATTTTTTTTCTTCAAATTCATTTGTAAGTATTTTCCTTGAAAATATTTCCTGTAATTTTCAGAAATTTGTTTCATTTTTAACCTACACACAGCACTCCAGAAAGGGAGTATATTAGCCCTGACATTAAACCATGAAGCAGTCACTGCTGCATTGAAAAAAGTATTACCTGTCAGCAAAGAACACTTATGGGGCAGGACAGATGTCCATTATAAGTGTCCATTTTATGGTGGGATCTTTCAGAAAGTTCCCTAATTAAATGTATTATTACTTTATATTTATTTATCTCTACAAGTATTTTACTGCCATGTTCTCATTTAATGATAGTGTGTAAAAATTCATCAATCCACTCTACAAAATACAAGTTCTGAACATATTCTTTTTAATCTTGATTCTTTATATTTTTTAAAACAAAAACATATCTGCCCTCATTGTTACATTTGACTCATTGTATTTTTCTTATAAATTCTACTTTGATTACAATTTGAGAACAAAATAATGTCAATTTTCACTGCAAAATTATATTGTGATGACACTGCAACCTTTGACAATGGTCCCTTTCTGTATATAAAGTGACATTTTCGTAAGAAGTGGCCTTACCCCTTGCCTCCCCCACCCCCTTTCCTCCAAGAAAATTTCTAACTGGAACACTGGGATGGTGCACAGAAGAGTGCAGGTTTAAATCCAGACTAGACCAGGCTTGATTGTCAGCCATGGTGTGTTCCTGGGCATGGCACATATAGGTGCTCCAATTGCCATATCATTGCATAACCTTGCATGTGTTGCTGTGCCATTAAACCCAAGTAAATAATTTAATCATTCATCAGAAATTAAACCATTTCCTTCATTTATGCAAAATTGACACCCTTTCACTTATTTATGCAAAATTTATTCCTGATCTCATTGGCTTTCAAGCATTAACATTGACCTGGGCATGATTAGTCTCAAGATTCACATTGTTTCCATCTAATTCCTTGGTAATAAGCTTAACCAAAAAAAACCCTCATGACCTTAAGAGCATAATTCTGGACATGGATGATTTCTTTACCAAGTATTATGGAGGTGTAGTAATCTTGAATGCACAAGACCTGTTATTTACCTATCAGAGGAAACATTTTTGTCAAGAATATTGATTTGGGATTTAATACATTCATTATTTAAGAAATAAGAAAAAGTAATTTTCTAAAGCTTGCAACTAAACTATCAGTCATGATATCTTTCTCTTGCAATTGCAAAATACGCAAAGTGTGCTTACAACATTTCAGCGGTCTTTTCAGATTGATTCACCAACTCTTATATAATGTATACGATTATTGTAAAAAAAATAATTGAAAAAGCTAATTGTCCATGGTATTCTCTTATAAAGTATTGAGATTATTTATACATTTCAATAAATTACATTTGTAATCACTTTACTGCTGGGATCTCATTTCAAAAGAGAGTATATTAAATTTGTATGTACAAAGTGATGTTCATTTTTTCAGTAATACTACTTCCTGCCTTGACATTACTATAAATAAACAATATTTTGTTACTTCTTTTATGTTAACATATTTACCATGATTTAACATCTTGTAATATTGTTTCTGTGTAAAAAATTGCTTGTCACAATGCTTGTCCTAGTATTATCATCTCTGCACTTTTGTGAAGAGCAGAGATGGTCACTTTACTCCTTTTGTATCAGTCCATCTTGTTGTCCATCTGTCCATCCATCTGTGTGTTTGTTATTGTTTCTCCTCCTACACTGCAGTATATGTGACTGGTGTAGATTTGCATTTAGGTATTACATTTTTTTCTTCTTATTTTTGGGGGAAAATTCTTGAGCAACTGTACAAAAGGGTTATATTTGATATTTAGTTCATCATTGTTACTCCTCATACAATGGTAGGAGGATCTTATTGAAACTATGTAGGGAGATATGTGGTATGTGTAGATGTGCAATAAATTTTACCAATGAAAAGGGGTGTCTTTGGAATTGAGTCTATTGTTGCTTTAACCAACCAATGAAAAGGGGTGTCTTTGGAATTGAGTCTATTGTTGCTTTAACCAACCAATGAAAAGGGGTGTCTTTGGAATTGAGTCTATTGTTGCTTTAACCAACCAATGAAAAGGGGTGTCTTTGGAATTGAGTCTATCGTTGCTTTAACCAACCAATGAAAAGGGGTGTCTTTGGAATTGAGTCTATCGTTGCTTTAACCAACCAATGAAAAGGGGTGTCTTTGGATTTGAGTCTATTGTTGCTTTAACCAACCAATGAAAAGGGGTGTCTTTGGAATTGAGTCTATTGTTGCTTTAACCAACCAATGAAAAGGGGTGTCTTTGGAATTGAGTCTATTGTTGCTTTAACCAACCAATGAAAAGGGGTGTCTTTGGAATTGAGTCTATTGTTGCTTTAACCAACCAATGAAAAGGGATGTCTTTGGAATTGAGTCTATTGTTGCTTTAACCAACCAATGAAAAGGGGTTTCTTTGGAATTGAGTCTATTGTTGCTTTAACCAACCAATGAAAAGGGGTGTCTTTGGAATTGAGTCTGTCGTTGCTTTAACCAACCAATGAAAAGGGGTTTCTTTGGATTTGAGTCTATCGTTGCTTTAACCAACCAATGAAAAGGGGTTTCTTTGGAATTGAGTTTATCATTGCTTTAACCAATGAAAAGGGGTTT
Organism: Megalonaias nervosa; assembly: GCA_016617855.1. Classification (NCBI taxonomy): domain Eukaryota; kingdom Metazoa; phylum Mollusca; class Bivalvia; order Unionida; family Unionidae; genus Megalonaias; species Megalonaias nervosa. The sequence continues at coordinate 38,787 of JAECUM010012504.1, read as the reverse complement.
CTTTGAAATTGAGTCTATCATGGCTTTAACCAATGAAAAGGGGTATCTTTGGTATTGAGACTGCCATTGCTTCTGCCACAGTGGTAGGAGGATTTTATTGAAATTTTGAAGGCTAGGAATGTGGTTTGTGTAGACGTACTATAAAGTCAGTGGTCCTTTCCAGGTTCTTCCTGGGTTCTTCCTCCACCAAACATACTGGTTGCCTTGTATAACCTTTAACCTGCAGAAGTTGGTGTTAAACCTGACAAAATAAACAAAACAGATATTATTTTAGTGCTAAATCAGTCTTATTAAAATTCTAGCACTATCTGCATCTTGCTTTTATGATTCTAATACCATTTCTGTCTCACTTTTATAATCCTATCATTATATCTGTGTCACTGTTATAAGTCTAGCACTGTATCTGACTGCACTGGCTGCCATGTACAGCCCATCTTGTGCTGAAAAATGGCTTTAAACACACAAAACCAAACTGGACTTGTATCTGTTTTAATCCTAGCATATATCTGTCTCACTGTTATAATTCAATGACATAAATACTGTTATAATCGTAGAACCATATCTGTCTTACTGTTGTAATTCTGGCAGTGTGTCACTTGTAATCATTGTATTAGACCTCACTAAAACAAAGCATGTGGAACCCAAGTAAAGAAGATAATGAAGGATCCCAACTTGATTCAATTTAAGTTACATAATGTCCATGTTTTAGACTTTGAATAATGTTCTTGTTTTTTTGTTGTTCAATATGTTTCAGGAATACAAAACCTGGTCACTGATCAACTTGTAATTGAAGCTAAATAAGTTGCTTTTCTGACTCTTGGAACTGTAGGGTGTAGAAGATATTGGTAATAGACTCCATTTATTTCATTGTACTGTCCTCTCTTGTTTATCAAATATTGAAAGTAATCATACAACCAACGAGTTTTAACACAGTCAAGACAAGATCATTATCCCATCCAATTAAGAAAGTTATTGAGTTGGGTCTTTTTCCATTATTCATTCTCATGGGTAATTGGCCATACATCAGACTGCCTTCATGACAAAATTCAAGCTACTCTGGGAGGCAAGTATGGATCTGTCTATATAAAATATTCATAAGTAAGGTAATTTGTTCATTACATTTTCATATACAATAATCTAGGCCACCCCTGATTTTCATTTCCCAAAATAATTGTTTTGATTCATCACCCCAACAAGTTTTGCTAAGATTCATTATCATACAATTTCCTTTCCTTATGACAAACTGAAAATGTCTTCTCAAGGAGTTCCTGAAGTGGCTTGATCTTTGCATCTTGCAGCAGCATTAAACAATACCAGACATGCACTATGATAGTTATTATGTATTTTCAGTTTAGTTTTCATTTTCATAACTGATACTGCCATTTTAAAAATAAGGTGGGGAAGGGGCACCTGAGTGTACATAATAGATTCCATACACCTGACCTGTTCATGCATAATGATATCTTTAAACTGGTTTATGCTTATAATAGAAAAACTACATAAACTTTGTTAGTAGTTAAAACCGCAAACTGACCATTTGGACACGCATACTGACTAGTCATGTAACCTGTGCATCATCTCGAGGGGGTTCCTTAAGGTATGAAAGGTGCAATGAAATCTAAAGCAAACAGTTGCCATCAACAATTTTGGATAAACCCAATTGTAAGGTGAAAGGGTTGTATTTTATATGATTTATAATAAATTGATACCTATTCATTATGTAATTGAAAGCAATAAATTGTTGAACTGAAGTTGAATAAAAGGGAGGGACTGAAATTTGAAGTTATGCAATGCAGGCCTATTTTGTTCACCTAAATGTTGAGACCACTGACATATCTGTAACTACCCAAGATAGAAATCATTGAAAGATGGTGATAGGTCAGATAAAGATATGCATACAATACTAGACTTTGCCATAGAAGATGGTGATTGGTCAGAGATATGCATATAATACTAGACTTTACCATAGAAGATGGTGATAGGTCAGATAAAGATATGCATACAATACTAGACATTGCCATAGAATATGGTGATTGGTCAGAGATATGCATATTATACTAGACTTTACCATAGAAGATGGTAATAGATCAGAAATGTGCATATAATACTTGACTTTACCATAGAATATGGTGATAGGTCAGTGATATGCATATAATACAAGACTTTGCCATAGAAGAAAAGGTTTATGGTCACAAAAATAGTGTATTTAAACTTGTCTGTTTACTATTTACATGGATATGGCATAAGCAGATGATAGATTTTTAAAACTAGTTACAAAAACAAACAAAAAATAACTTCTTGACTTAAAAGGAACATATATCCAGGGTAGTTATGAAAGGTGTTTACTGTTAGCCATAGTTTGTATGCCAAAATGGATTTCATTATCCCTTGTTTACAAAGTTTATAGGTTGCATTTAACCTGTTTGTCTATATGTCCATTTCTTTTCTCATTATTCCCTCAATATCTTGGACCCAATTTCATGTATGCTGATGAAAATTGCTCTGGGGTTGTATCTCAGGTAGAATGCCAAAATTATGTTACTGACCTACACTTCATGCTTAGGTGACTTTCTTATCCTTAATGAAATTTTAGGGTTCATATAGCATTAGTGATTGTCCATTGGTTTACCTAGCCTTCCACAGATGAAGTGTTTTCCATTGGTTTGCCTTGCCTTCCATAGATGAGGTGTGTTCCATTGGTTTGCCTAGCCTTCCACAGATGAGGTGTGTTCTGCAACATAACTTTTGTTGCTGTGGTTTTTCTTAAAACCATGTGTCTATGGTCATGGGCACTGAAGCTGAAAATGTAATTTTCTTTTCTGCAAGAGAAGTTTCTCGGCCTAATTTTCACCAGCCTTCATAGTGGAGTATGCATGGGCAAGAGAAGTTTCTTTGGCCTAATTTTCACCAGCCTTAATAGTGGAGTATGCATGGGCAAGAGAAGTTTCTTTGGCCTAATTTTCACCAGCCTTCATAGTGGAGTATGCATGGGCAAGTACAGCTCTGTATTGATTCTAGGGTCAAAATGAATAAGGTCAAGATCACTGGAATTTGTACATACACCCACCATAATGCAGATTTTATTATGCTATTGCATTTGTATGCTTGTCCATCTGTCTGTTACCAGTTTTATTTCTGTAGAGTAACTTCAGTTCCCCACCCTTTACAGTTACAAACTTTGTTGATGGATTACATTCAGGATAAGAAAGAACCCAATTGATGTTAGAATGAAGATGGCAAAGATCCAAGTCACAAGGTCAAGTGTTCATTCTTTACACCCTCATTGTATTGGACTCTTGTTTCACCAACACTCATGAACATTTGTATGTGTATGCATCTCAGGGAGTATATTCAGACATAGTGTAATTTAACCATACAAAATGTAGATCATTGTGACCTGATTATTATGCTTGAGTGACATATATTTTCAGCTATTTGTTTTATATACCATCAGTATCTTAGACCCTATTTCACCTCTTCTGATGAAATGTAATATGTGGATGCATCTCAAAGAGATTAACTCAGCCAAACGCAAACCAGGTCACTGTGACCTAATTCTCACAAATGATTGATGTTTGTAGTTTTGATTATTTATTAACCCTATTGCACTAGACTGATCAATCTTTGAGTTGACTCTACAGAGATAAAGCTGTGTGTTAATGCATCATGTGGTTAAGTCATTAGCAGACAATGGGTAACAGGCTCTACTTCTGTCCAAACCAACCATGGTCAGCAAGGCTCTTAATTCTCATTGATACTCAGGGCAAGGAGCATTAATGTTTGCAGGTAATAAGCACCTTGTTTTGTTTCTGGATTGTCTATGAAATAGATGACTTCTGGTAAATAATCAAATTATGTTCATATGGATAGAGATACTTTGCATGCATATGTAATGCTTTCCGTGTACTAGACTTTTGCAGTGCACAGTGTCGAAGTTTGTTATTGTCTGATTGATAGTCTCAGATACAAGTTGAAATCATGTTTATGCTATTGTAGGCATTTACAAGTCTTTTTAGTGTAGCTTTTAGAGTACTTTTGAGTGTACTTTTAGAGTACTTCTGAGTGTACTTTCAGAGTACTTTTAGTGTACTTTTAGAGTACTTTTGAGCTAGTACTTTGAGAGTACTTTTGAGTGTACTTTTAGAGTACTTTTGAGTGTCCTTATAGAGTACTTTTGAGTGTACTTTAGAGTACTTTTGAGTGTACTTTTAGAATACTTTTAATGTACTTTTAGAGTATTTTTAGTGTACTTTTAGAGTACGTTTTAGTGTAATTTTAGAGAACTACTGAGTGTATTTTTAGAATACTTTTTGGTGTAATTTTTAGATCACTTTTACAGTACTGTCTAATGGGGTTCCGTTGTTCTATTGAGTTATCATAAGTAAAACATTCCACATAGCCTAATTACTGCTAATTGCCTCTCTGATTAGGTGTCATCTCTTCCACCAACCCTAATTTGAAAGTTGATCCATTTCATCATTAAGTAATTCCAGAGAACTAGGAAAGTTAAAGGTGGTGTAAATGAGTGATCAAGAAAATTGCTAAAATTACTATTCTCTTCACAATGAATTCTGCAATAATCTCAAGAGAAAACAAGACAGTGTCAAGATTCCTGCAGCTGTCTTTTACTGCTTCATATGGAGTAAATCTTCTTTGCATTGGGACCACATCTGCTCAGTCGAACAGCCATGCTGAGTGTCCTGTTTAATGAACAGATTTTTCTCTGCTGAAACTGCCACATAATCTCCTACAAGGACCTGTCTACTGATGACCTTTGATGCTACCATGAGTTGATACTATTAAAAGCCTGAGGAAATTCTAATAATTTTGAGAAAAATCATCTCAGACAACATTGTTTGTAAAGAGGCAGGAGATTTCAAATCCACCAAAATCGGAGTTTCTTTTTACGGACATTCTTGAATGGTGCAAGCAGAGAAAATTATGTACTTAAGTTCCAATTTTAGTAAGGCTGTTATGGCATTTAGAAATATCTTGAGGGAATAAAATTTTGGATTTATTTCTCATTGGACACTGTGTGTGTGTGTGTGTGTGTGTGTGTGTGTGTGTGTCTGTGTGTGTGTGTGTGATATGGATTTTTAATGTAGCTTTAAAAAAATTTCAGTCATATTGCTATGATGTCTGCAGTGTGGCAGTTTATCGTGATGTCTAGCACTGGGGCATCATGCCGCAGACATGTAGCATGATGTCCCATCCAGTCACATTATCCTGACACCAGGCTGACCAGTCCTAACACTAACCTCGTAATGCTGAGCACCTATCAAGGCAGCTGTTAGTACCATTTTTTTATGTCTTTGGTATGACTCGGCCGGGGTTTGAACCCGTGACCTCCCGCATCCGCAGCAGATGCTTTAACCACTAGGCCACCGGAGCGGTCTCTTAATAAAGTAACTGGCCCAAAATAATTTTTTGTACTCATGCATTTCCCCCACCACCCAACCAACCCACCCACTGACAACTTTTCATGGATGGTGGATGTGAAGGAAATGGACATACACTTTGCAAATCTGTTGTATCAGTTTGAAGCCAGATAGACAACTATAGTGTATGTGTTGACAATGGAGAAAGTGACAACTATTTTATTTTAAAAGACATATAACTATGATTCTAGTGAGCAGATCAACTTATTAACTAAATGATTTTGTTGTAGAACTTTCCAGACATGCACATAAATATCCACACATGCACCCTGGCAAGTGATATATGGATGGGGGATATAACTATTGTTATGTTGATCTGGCTGTCTGGTTACCTCTGTATACATTGCATTTCTAGAGCATGACTCTCAAAGCGTTCAGGGTATTTCAACCAACTTCATATGTATCAAGCCTTTAAATACTTGTAATTTTCTACATTCAGTATTTATGATGTTGCCTCAGAAACAATGTGTACTTTATGTAGTACATAAATCTCAAGTGCAGGACCAATGGGTACCATCATAAGTAGATAAATAAATCTCAAGTGCAGGACCAATGGGTACCATCATAAGTAGATAAATAAATCTCAAGTGCAGGACCAATGGGTACCATCATAAGTAGATAAATAAATCTCAAGTGCAGGACCAATGGGTACCATCATAAGTAGATAAATAAATCTCAAGTGCAGGACCAATGGGTACCATCATAAGTAGATAAATAAATCTCAAGTGCAGGACCAATGGGTACCATCATAAGTAGATAAATAAATCTCAAGTGCAGGACCAATGGGTACCATCATAAGTAGATAAATAAATCTCAAGTGCAGGACCAATGGGTACCATCATAAGTAGATAAATAAATCTCAAGTGCAGGACCAATGGGTACCATCATAAGTAGATAAATAAATCTCAAGTGCAGGACCAGTGGGTACCATCATAAGTAGATAACTAAATCTCAAGTGCAGGACCAATGGGTACCATCATAAGTAGATAAATAAATCTCAAGTGCAGGACCAATGGGTACCATCATAAGTAGTACATGAATCTCAAGTGCAGGACCAATGGGTACCATCATAAGTAGTACATAAATCTCAAGTGCAGGACCAATGGGTACCATCATAAGTGGATAAATAAATCTTGATTGCTGGACAATAGAGTGCCATGATAAGTAATACATAAATCTCCTGTGCTGGACCATCGAGTACCATCATATGTAGTTCATAAATCTCTAACGCTGGACCATAGTGTACCATTTGTAAGTAGTACATAAATCTCAAGTGCTGGACCATAGGGTACCATTGTAAGTATTACATATGCATATTTAATTTGTATTTGTTTGGGTTTTTTCTCCATGATTATATGTTATGTATAATTGTATTTTGGACTTGATCTTGTCCAAAATCAAGTTCATTGTGTACTGACCAGTAACTTTTATTTTTGTAAACAAATAATACATAGTTAATATTTTCTTTATGAGTGTGGGTGAAATAATAGGATCATTCTCAATAGAGGTAAACATGTTTGTTTGGGTCTGGGTTTAGGATATTGTTATTCCCCATGGATAAACGGTGTTGTACCTGATGTTTACCACATTCTTTATGACAATTTTAGTAACAGATTTTGTCTTGTTGACAACCCAGAATGTCCTAGAATGGAAAATTCCATTAAGTGACAGAGTATTTCCAGATAATAGTAACTGCAACTTTGGTCAGGTAGAGGGGTGCTTAATCTTGTTTACTTGAAAAAATACTCATTTTTGCAATAACATCAGAAGCAGAATCATTTGTATTGCTATGTTCACTTTGTTTGGTTTTTTGTTTGGGTGGAATTATTTATTCTGATCATTATTGTCTGGAATTACAAAGTGCTCAAAAATATTCTTGGACAGAAACAATAATTTGGAATTATAGTGAATTCAGACAAGGACATCTTGGATTATATTGTTGTGATTATTTGGAAGACTGTTAGCACATCATAATGTTTCAGGTCACATTTACATTAGTACATTCAAGACTACACGCACATCAGCAACTTCAGGACTGGATCTTTTTTTGTATGCCACAGGAATTTAATTAAAACTTCATTCATTAGGACTCATGATAGAACTTTTTGGACTATTTGGTTTAATTCACTATACTGTAAGTTCTTTTGAAATTTTCACTTTTTATTTTGTGGAAAAAAATTTGTTAAATTTTGCAAAACTTGTTCATTTTCACTCTTTTTTGCTACTTAGTTTATGACCATAGAGTCATAATATATAAATCTCAAGTGCTGGACCATAGAATACCATCAGAAGTAATATTGCACTTAATCATTTGGTACCATCTTATGTAGTATGTAATGATCTCAAGAGCTGGGCCATAGAGCACCATCATGAGTATTAAATGTATATAAATCTCAAGTGCATGACAATAGGGTACCATCATAAGTGCTATTTGTACATGAATACTAGAGTACCATTGTAAGTACTACATGTATATGAATCTCAATTGCTGGACCATAGGGTATCATCATAAGTAGTACATAAATCTCAGGTGCTGGTCCATAGGGTACCATCATAAGTTGTAAATAAATCTCAGGTGCTGGACCATAGGGTACCATCATAAGTAGTACATAAATCTCAGGTGCTGGACCATAGGGTACCATCATAAGTTGTACATAAATCTCAAGTGCTGGACCATAGGGTACCATCATAAGTAGTACATAAATCTCAGGTGCTGGACCATAGGGTACCATCGTAAGTAGTACATAAATCTCAAGTGCCGGAGCATAGTGTACTAGCATGAGCAGCATACAAATAGTCATTCTGAGGTGGTATATTTCAGAGATCAATGAATACTATTTTTGAGTTACGAAAAATGATGATGGCTATGTGACTACATACATTATTTAGTTCTCATAGCATGATAAAACAAGTTGCAAACTATGATTTTTATGGTTTCCATTTTATAACATCCATCAGCTTACATACAGATGATAGCAAACTGTGAAATGTTACAAGAACGGAAACATCAATAAGTGAATGAAATTAAACAGTCTTAGTACACAAGCAAAGTAACATATCCACAACAGTTAGTACCCTACTCAGCCATGAGCCATCACCATCTGGAATTTAGAAGCACTGCATGAACAATTTTGCCTACTACAGCAGCTAATAATATAAGTTTTAAACTGGTTAAATGTGACTATATTCCTAGCCTTATTTAGCAAAGAGTTCCACAGGCTAGCCACCTCATATCTGAAAGAATTCCTGCCATACCTTGATGTCCTTGGCCTGGGATATTGGCAGTGATTGCATATCTAAAGTTACAGGAGTTATTTTTTTTATGATAACTAGGTCTTGAAAAAACAAGGGACATTTTTCTTATTTAAAATTTGTAATGTCTCTATGGCAGTGGTTTTTATCCTTTGAGTTTTAAGCAACGGTTATTTAGATTTTTCCAGCAAAAAGTTATAGGAACTATTAGTCATCATAAATGAAAAGGAGTGCTTGTTCTTGAATTATCTTGATTTTATTTGTATTCTGCTTACTGCAGAAATGCCAAGTTAATGGGCAGTAACTGAAATTTGACATAATAAATGAGAGATAAATTGTTAGTTTACTTGATCTGTTCAAATGTTTCCCAATCCTTCACAGACCATTTAATTGCCTTGCAGCCTTCTTACAGATATTTGATATATGAATATTAAAATGAAGCTTAAATTTAACAGTAACAACTAGTACTTTTATTTTATCGTCATAAGTTTTTGCGGTACAATCTAATTTAAATATTAGTCTTTTATCACAGTTTTGGTAACAACAGCAGTAGCTTGGAATTTTTCTGGGTTAACCTTCATTTTATTTACAGAAAACCATCTAATTATGGATTTACTTCTTTTTCACCACTCTATCAGCATAATACCTATTCCACCAGTTTTTGAATAACTCATGCAATGGATTAACTCTTCTTTATTTGAAATCCTGCTGCACTACATGTATACCACAATACCTATTCCACCAGTTGTTGAGTAACTCAGGCAATGGATTACCACAGCCTTATTTGAAGTCCAGCCACACTATCACAACAATTCCTATTTTGCCAGTTGTTGAGTAACTCAGGCAATGGTTTATCTTTATTCCACCAGTTGTTGAGTAACTCAGGCAATGGTTTATCTTTATTCCACCAGTTGTTGAGTAACTCAGGCAATGGTTTATTTTTATTCCACCCGTTGTTGAGTAACTCAGGCAATCGTTTATCTTTATTCCACCCATTGTTAAATAACTCTGACAGTAGATTATCTCAGTTTTATTTGAAATCCTGCCACACTACCAGTGCAGTATCTATTCCACCAGTTGTTGAATAATTCAGGCAATGAATTATCACAGCTTTATTTGAAGTCATGCCACAATATCACCACACTACATATTCCACCATTTATTGAATAACTCAAGCAATGGATTACATCAGCTTTATTTTTTATTTGAAGTCCTGCTACACTATCACCACAATACCTGTTCCACCAGTTGTTGAATGACTCAGGTAATGGATTGTCTCAGCTTTTCTTGAAGTCCTGCCACACTATATGTATCACCACAGTTCCTATTCCACCAGTTGTTGAGTAACTCAGGCAATGGATTATCTTCATTCCACCGGTTGTTAAATAACTCCGACATTAGATTATCTCAGCTTTATTTGAGGTCCTGCCACACTACCACTGCAATTCCTTAGAAGTCCTGCCACACTACACTTATCACCACAATACCTATTCCACCAGTTGTTGAGTAACTCAGGCAGTGGATTATCTTCATTCCACCAGTTGTTGAGTAACTCAGGCAGTGGATTGACTAAGTGTTATTTGAAGTCAGGCCACACTACATGTGTCACCACTATACCTATTCCACCAGCTGTTGAGTAACACAGGCAGTGGATTATATTTATTCCACTAGTTGTTAAATACCTTCAGCAATAGATTATCTTTATTCTACCAGTTGTTGAGTAACTCTGACAATATATTATCTTTATTATGCCATTTGTTAAGAACTCTGACAACAGATTATGTCAGCTTTATTAATGAAGTCCTTCCAGATTATCACCACAATACCTATTCCACTAGTTGTTAAATAACTCCAAAAATAGGTCATCTTTATTTCACCAGTTGCTGAAAAACTGCATCAATAGATTATCTTTATTCCACCAGTTGTTGAATAACTCCAACAATATATTATCTTTACTCCACCAGTTGTTAAATGACCCCAAGAATAGATTTTCTTAACTTTATTTGAAGTTCTTCCACACTATCAACTTAGTACCTAATCCACCAGTTGTTGAATAACTCAGGTAATGGATTATCTCAACTTTATTATTGAAGTCCTGCCATATTATCACCACAGTACCTTTTCCAACAGTTGTTAAATAACTCGGACAATAAACTATCTTTATTCAAACAGTTGTTAAATAACTTTAACAATAAATGATCTCAGCTTTATTTGAAGTTCTGCCACATTATTACCACAATTCCTATTCCACCAGTTGTTGAATAACTCAAGCAGTCAGATTTTCTCAGCTGTATTTGAAGGATAATTACCATCTATTTGTTCTTCAGTTAAATGGCACAGGTAGTTACTGTCAGTTGTTCAGTGTGTGTAGAAGCACTGTGACAGAAGTCACATTACCCCATTTCTGATCAAATTAATGGTTACCATATGTACTCACTTACAAGTCAATTAAACTGCAAACAACAAAGATCCTGATCTGCTCTGGCATAATGTGCCTGCAGACCAGGGTATATGTTGTTTGATATTGCACCTAACAAACTGCACAGACCCAGATCTGCCAGCACATTATGTGAAGGCATATCTGGATCTGTGCAGTTTGCAGCTGACTAATTTTATAAGAGAGTATATATGGTACGACAAAGGAGCTGATTTCATTGCAGTGTCACCTAGTACAGAATAAGGTATGAAGCAAATCATTGGTCAGGAATCTCTCAAGTCAACCATGCCATAATAGTGAGGACAATTAAAGACCAACTGGCTTTAAATGTGCTGTTCATGGTACTCATGTTGAATTATGGAAATTATTTATTGAACTTGATTCATCACTGTCCTTCACAGTTACTAAATCTTTTGGAGTCTGCTGTGGCAGAACTGTCATTATCTAGGTCAGGCATGAAGGCCCTCATTTATTTTGCAAAATGATAAGGTTCTGATAGCATTTATTGTTGCTTTTGTTTTTCTTGCTCTAGGACCTCAGACTTGGAGAATTTTCAGCCATTGTGAAATTCATCTGATATGAGTACTTTTCTTCCAGTACTGTAAATTCTTATCGTCATCATCATTATGAAGGTGCTTGATAGAAGCAGGAATTGCTGAAAACATCAAATTTCATTTTAAAGTAAATAACAATATCAGTCTCCATCTGTATTGAGAGAAAAGTGCTGGAAAGGCTCTTTTAGATAAGTCAAATTCAAACTTTCTGCCAGTGGGAGTTCATTTTTCAAAATTCTTTACAGCCAAAATTATGTACAGGACTTTTCAATGGTTCTCAAAGGTTCAGAACAGGTAGATAAGTTCTTTGATTGTACAGTCACCATTCAACATGATTTAGCTCATGATATTAGCACAGTATATGGGGAACTGATTTTAATGGTGGTAGCTTTGTTTTAACACCACTCAGCAAGTGATGTTACTTTTGCTGTTGTGGCATGCTTGGTGATATTGGCTGTGAATTCCAAGTCTTTGCTTTGTGATATTCCTTTTTTTTTTCTTGGATGTCTGTTTGAAATGTAAGAATTCATGTACTTTATTCCTATGCCAATTCCATCATTGTTAGATCAGTAGCTTATGAAAAACTGTGGCCAAATGGCATAGTTTATGGTAGATGAGAGGGAGTGAAGAAAATGAAATTACTGTAGGGAAAAACCAGTCACTGGAAAAATATTGATCATAAGCTTTTGATAATTGATCCAAGGTTTTCATTCTGATCCCATCCTGACCATATTGTCTTCACTAGCCAAGGGTCATCTATCCACTTCATTTCACATCAATCTTTAGTTTATTTAACTAGCTGATAGTGTTTTGAATGAGTGCCCACTTGCAAATGAAAGAGTCCATGTCAATAACAAGCAAAATCAATTAACTAGTGAGAGAGCTCATTACATGACCTGTGAGGTACATGTATTCATTTACTTGGAATTTAAAGTTATTTAAAATGTTTGATTCAGAGAAACTTACATGCAACAAGAGCCTTTGTATACCAAGGTTGCCATGATTTTTCCTAACAGTCTTCCAATTCAGATATAAAAAGGGATCTGATTGGGTCATATTCTTTCAGCTGCATCAAATCAGATAGCTAAGTGGTAGATACTGTGTTAGCTTGCTAAATATGCCACTGGTTGATGTGGAACAAAGTGGATCACTGACCCCTGGCTGGTGAAGATGCTTTGATGTGGAATTATCTAATTAATGTGCACAAGTTATTGTCATCTGTGTCTTTTTAATTTGCATGTGCAATTTGTAAATTCCCATGGATTACGTATTATTTTATGTGTGTGACTTATCCAAGATGAGTTTGCAGTTAGTATTTTACATATGTTAATTATTCATTTGCACATGCATTGTGTGTTTTCTGTATTGAAAGTAGTGATTTTCTCAGATATATATTTGCCCTTTTTCTCATACATGCATAAATTTCATCCGATAAACACATGTATTATTTCCTAGAGATAAGGGTAGTGTGGCAGATGTGCTGGCTATGGCCAGTCTGTACTTTTTTATATCACAGCCTAACATGGGACAAAATGTCTAGGACAAATATTTACAACAGGTATGAAATTTCTGTTATATTGTATATCAGAATCAACACAAAATCTTAGAATCACTTAATGTGCATCAGACAGGAGTGGGTCAAATTCATTTATTTTTTAATCAAGTCTTTGGTTAGCAGTATAGGAAATCACCAGTACTTTCTAGTTGTACTTTATACTTTGCCTGGGGATTGACATGAACAAAATGAACTGAATAACTGTCTTTAAAGTTATGTGTAATCAGATTCTAAAAAATGAAACCCCATTACCGAAATAATCAGTGCTGAACACCTACATGAACCATGTAATGGTGCAAAATTTTTTAGATAACTTTGCAGTACTTTTTGTCTTGATCAGCATGACACGTAACCATTAAGATTGACATAATGGACAAGGCTTGCAGTAACATGGCAGTTCCTGATGGTTAACCTCTCATTCGGGGGGGGGGGGGCATAAATGAATTTTAATTAGAGTCCATTTGATAACAGGGAGACAGATATGTTAACGTAAGGACTTATAGCAGAAAATGACAGAGTTGAGACAAGCCAGAGGCAAAATTTTGGAAAATCTTGGGCCATTTCAAATAGGTGACATCAGCTTATATTTTCCAGAATAGTTATTATAAAGGTAGTCTAGAGAGAATTATTCTGACTTCAATGAGAGTATTAAAATTTTGGTCGTTCGAGAAAGTTAATCCTGGCTGGCTAAGCTAAATGAGTAGGTGTATTCCCCAGATGAAATTTCATGGTTTAAGTATCATAGATGAAGTTTTACGCAATCCAAGTGTTTCTGCCAAAAGGGGAATCTGGTTCTGAGATCAATAAAAGGTACTCTTCTCATTAAATAAATCATCCAAGAGACGGGGTTTGGAAATTTGAGAGACCTGGAATCAGAAAAGAGACAGAGGGAATTCTCTGATAATAAGCAAGCAAGGGGTCAGGAAACACAAAGGAAAATAAACAGCTTCATGCCCATACTGCACAGTGGAAAAGAGTGCAGTCTACAACCAAGACGGTTGATGACCCAAAGAGGAAGAGAGAGAGAGAGGGAGAGAGAGAGAGAGAGAGAGAGAAGGAAAAGAAATATGGCAATGGTGACCTATCACAAACAATAATTTGGAAAAGATCAGAAGCAACCAGGTGATGCTGACATACTGGCAATTTTGAGTTCGATCAGTCGTTTGATAAAATGATGAAATTTGTTTATTGGTATAACAGGATGGCTAATTGAATTTTGCATAAATTTTTTAACTCTATTTCTAAGAGAAAGTAAATCATTCAAATGCCATGTTCAGTTTCATTTTGTTTATATAATTGATTAAATTGTATTTTACATATGGGGGCTCATGTTCTGTTCTAGATCTCTGCTCAGATCTCTGTTATTCCATGCATTAATTTCGTATTTTATTTTATTGTTTACTCGGACTGGGCATTAACACCGTGGTCAATCATCTCCTAGATAACAATAACCAAAGCACCATAAGGAGTGGGAGATCACACATCTCATCATCTCTGACAAGCCATATGACAAATTCTTCATTACACTAAAGTGTGTTCAATTAGTTTATTTAAATCATAAAATAAGATTTATCCTGCTCTTTCTTTTCCTTTCAGTGTTTCCTTATCTCTCCTGCAGCATTAAATGTAATTTCAAGAAGACATCAACACAAAAAAATGTGTTAGTCTTAACGGTCTATTCTCATTATACAAGGCAAGTACAGGACATTGATAAACTGTCTAAAAATACACATTTCATGTGTCAGATATTTATATTAGATAAATGAAAGTCTCAAATATTAGTTCCAGTTATTGACTGTTTACAACTTTTTAATTTATGGATAGTTCATTTTTGTCCAGAAAAATCCCAAACCCCTAACCCCCACCCTCCAAATTAAATAATTGGTCCCTTATGTGTTTTCTTTATCTGTAATGTGAACTTCTGTGGGTAGGAGGATGTGGAAGAAACCCAATGTCCAGTGTGATTTTTTTTCTCTTGTTTCAAGTGCATATTAAAGGAGGCAAGCAGCATGACAGTTCAGAGGTTAGTGTCCCACATTCACAACTGTAAGGGCATGTTTGAATCCTACAACCAGATCAGCTTGATTTTGTCTACCATGGTGTGATCTTGGGCAAGGCACTTTACTCTGATTGCTTCTGTACTAAATAACCCATTTGTGTTGTCATTCAATTAAACACCAAACCAAACGAATCTGAATGTATTTGTTATCTGGGGCAATAAAATTAAAAACTCCTTGGCCCAAATGCATGTTTGTCCAAGCCTACTTGCACTACCACAGTGGTCAAAATGTTTTTTTTGGTTAAAAAATGCTTCAAAATGGCTGATGCATCCTGTACACCAAGCAAAGAATTACAGAATATCTGTCTCAGCAAGTCTGGTTGATATGATCAACTTGTAAGGGAAGGTTTTCCATTGATAAAATGTTTGGTTGAAATTAATAAATTGAATGCAGGAATTAGTAAGTAGCACATGTAAATGAATGATTCATGTTTAATAATTGTTACCTTCAGCATGCTAATTAATAACACACATGGGAAAAAATAAGTTGCACATGCAGATTAAAAACAAGTTGCATGTGCTTATTATTAACTTGCATGGAGGAAATAATAATATACATTTATAAATTAATAAAATTAATAACTCTCAGAAGGAAATTTATAATTCACACATGAATAAATATTTTCAGGCAGTTGGTTATATATATATATATATATATATACTTATATATATATATATAACATATATATATATATATATATATATATATATATATATATATATATATATACGTACACACACACACACGTGTGCACACTTTGACCTTTTCTTTGTGAAGCATGTGATCCTCTGACTCATAATCCTGCATAAATCTAATTGGCTTAAAGTGGTAGAGGTTGACCAATGAAATTAAGGTGTTGGGGAGACAGACAAAAATTCTTCTACTTTAATTTTTGTTGGCTCTCTTCCTTTCCTGTCCCAGTAATTGAATTATAGTAAATTACATAGCTACCCATTAGGCCAATTAAGGTCTGATCAATGATTTATACCAAGTTTTATTCTCTTATTTCAAAGTGAGCTCTGTATGCTCACTAGAGGCCACTACTCATAAGGAAATTTATAATTCATACATGAATAAATATTTTCAGGCAGCTTGTTTTATATATATATATATATATATATATATATATATATATATATATATATAGATACACACATACACACACACACGCACATGTGCACACGTCTTTTCCTTTGTGAAGCTTGTAATCCTCTGACTCATAATCCTGCATAAATCTAATTGGTTCAAAAAGTGATAGAGGTTGACCAATGAAATTAAGGTATTGGGGAGAGAGACAAAAATTCTTCTACTTTAATTTTTGTTGGCTCTCTTCCTTTCCTGTCCCAGTAATTGAATGTATGGTAAATTACATAGCTACCCATCTGGACAGATTAGGCCAATTAAGGTCTGATCAATCATTTATACCAAGTTGAATTCTCTTATTTCAAAATGAGCTCTGTATGCTCACTAGAGGCCACTACTCATAAGGAAATCTATAATTCACACATGAATAAATATTTTCAGGCAGCTGGTTTTATATATATATATATATATATATATATATATATATATATATATATATATATATATAGATAGATAGATAGATAGATAGATAGACACATACACACACACACACACACACACACACACACACACACATGTGCACACACTTTGTCCTTTCCTTTGTGAAGCTTGTAATCCTCTGACTCATAATCCTGCATAAATCTAATTGGTTCAAAAGTGGTAGATGTTGACCAATGAAATTAAGGTATTGGGGAGAGAGATAAAAATTCTTCTACTTGAATTTTTGTTGGCTCTCTTCCTTTCCTGTCCCAATAATTGAATGTATAGTAAATTACATAGCTACCCATCTGGACAGATTAGGCCAATTAAGGTCTGATCAATCATTTATACCAAGTTGATTTCTCTTATTTCAAAATGAGCTCTGTACACTCACTAGAGGCCACTACCTCACTAGCTGGATAACAAATTGGTGTTGAAGTGGAGGCTGATTAGTGAACATTTGCAGCAGTCTCATGCCAACCCACCAGCTCTATGTTTACAGCTGGATCACTCCTCCTAACAGCTTGATTCATGCAGTGAAGTAGGGAACTTCAGTTTTTATGAAGAGTTTGTATTGTTCAGAGGCTTACAATTATTTTCCATAGGGACTGATTTCACCATGACAACATTGAGTGAGAATGACAAAGGACACAGAACAGAAAATGGTAGGCACCTTCACCTTTGTCACATACCCCCAAAACATCAGCTTTGCAAGACTCATTGTAACACTTGGTTCAGATGCTTGACATACAGTTCATTGAGCACAAATTTTTATTAATCAATGAAGTAATAATGTCAGCTACAGAATCA
The DNA here is from genome assembly GCA_016617855.1 of Megalonaias nervosa. Taxonomy (NCBI): domain Eukaryota; kingdom Metazoa; phylum Mollusca; class Bivalvia; order Unionida; family Unionidae; genus Megalonaias; species Megalonaias nervosa. The sequence continues at coordinate 21,118 of JAECUM010012504.1, read as the reverse complement.
TTAATGTGTTTTTTTCTTGTATATTTTTGTGGAATGGTTTTTCCGGTGCTTTTTTTTCTTTCAATTTACAGGTTTAGGAAGTCATCAAAATTTATTTTGAAAATAAAGTTTGAGAAAAAGGCTGCTATTACTAGTTGTTATGAAATTCTGTGTACACAAACAGATCCTCTCTGTGCAAGTCATTACTGTGTACACAAACAGATCCTCTCTGTGCAAGTCATTACTGTGTACAAGTCATTACTGTGTACACAAACAGATCCTCTCTGTGCAAGTCATTACTGTGTACACAAACAGATCCTCTCTGTGCAAGTCATTACTGTGTACACAAACAGATCCTCTCTGTGCAAGTCATTACTGTGCACTTGTCCATCATAGATACTAAAACACATTTGTTATTAAAGCCATTCCCAATAAGTTCTCAGTTGCTGTTCCCTGAAATTTTTTAGCAGATATAGTTTTGCACAGATCAGATGCCACACTGTTTAATAACATCCTCGGAGTCTAAGCTTTCATGAAGAGGGGATTCAGGTTACAGACTAAATGTAAGCAAACAATCGCAGTCACTAGCAATGCTGTTGTATAATACATTGTTGCTTGTGACTGTAATACAGTGTTGCTAGTGACTGTAAAACAGTGCATTCTGTAATAATTGGTCTGAGCAGTGTATAAATGCACTTCTTAAAATCATGAATAGTGCACAATGGAAAGTACAGTCACTGATAAATATATCTGAAACTTTAAATTTTCCAGACAGAATATTTTTAGAATTTATAATAATTTACAATTGCACAAATATGATTTGTACCTATTAAAAAAATTCAGGGTGGAATGTAGACAAATGAATGTTTTACAAATGCTCGGCAACAGGTGATTGAATAGATGATCAAGAAACTGCTTTTAATTACCCTAATTATGGTGGAGTTCCTCTTGCCCTCCCAGCTATTTATATGCCCACCATAAGGTAGAGCATATTTTGTTATGATGTTGTCCATCTGCCCATCTGTCCATCTTTAAGCCTGTTTGTTACCAGTTTTGTTTCAGCACAGTAATAAAGTTTTCCACCATTTACGGTTATGAAACTTAGTAAATTGCACATCGGGTAAGGAAGAACCCTATTGATTTTAGTGTAAAAAGTTACATTTTGATTGAATTTCTGCACAATAACTTGAGGTCTCCATCATGTACTGTCTCCAGACAGTGTGAATTACTTTCACTTGAAATAAGGAATATGGTTAATGATTTGATGGTCAGAAGATCAAAGGTCAAGGTCACTGTTACTGCAACGCAACATATGGTTTGTGCACAGAAACATTAGTTCTGCATCACAGATCTAGACCAAACTCTGTTGATGACTTGCTCTTAGGGTGAAGATGAACTGGATCAATTTAGGGGTCAAAGGTCAAGGTCACTGTGACTAAAGAAGAAAAATGGTTTCTGCACAAAGTTTTTAGCAATTGACCATATGCCTTTACCAAAGTTTTGGATGATTTAGACAATTAGTAATAAAGCTGATTGATTTTTAGTGTCATCAAGGTCACTGACTGAAAGAAGAAAGTTGTTTTTTATTTTTGCATAATAACTTTACTACCTTGACCACAGTTTGTGGAGGGTGTGCACCTAAGGTATTGAAGAGGTCAAATGCGTCTTTGAGGATAATTATTGTTCTGGAGTAAGTTCCTTCCCCAAGCTTGTGAAGAAGATCTCACATCTCTATTTTGTTTTTTTTAAAATTATTTATAGCTGTATGAGAATTCCTATACTTTTCCATAAAGTATATCAAACAGCTAATATACCCAAGTTGGACCATTAGATTGACTGATCTAACTAATGAATAACAACTTGAAAAGAGGTTTTTACTGCATTATATATATGCCTGTTTAATTTTATATTTACAGAAATACAAACTTCTCCATGAAAATTAATCAGGTTTCTGGCGACTCCTTTTTTTAAATAAGGCTTATTATTAATGGTAGAGAAGTGGTTAAAACATTAGATGATAGAAAAGTGGTTAGAACAGTAATGGTTGACTTCAGAAAGGCTCACAGTCTAGTGGACCGTCAAATTATTAAGCTAAAAATATATTTCTGTAGCAAAAGTACCATTGCCTGGTTTGAATCATACTTAAGCAACAGTTCTCAGATGTTATCCGTCATTGTTCATCTTTCTGAAGAAAAACCTATAAGTTGTGGAGTGCCATAAGAGTCAGTTTTAGGCCCACTTCCATTCTGAATTTTTATCAGTGACTTAACCTCTACTACAGGAAATACTATTCTGACAGCCTGTCTTTATGCAGATAATGCAACTTTATCAGATGCCAAAGAATCTTAAGGTGAATTTGAATGTACTATCCAATGTGCAGTAAATTAATGTTAGTCATTGCATAATGAAAATGGAATGACACTTAATGTGGACAAAATCAAAGTTTTACGAAACACTACCAAGCATGCTTTGACAACTAGAGTTGAACCATCTCAGTCTTTTGTATTATAATACCAGCTTACAAATGGTGATAAGATGCAAGCAGATGACACTTTTTACTGGGAATGAGCCTATCAGTCACATCATTAGTAGCTGCATGTTGCATGTTGTTGAGCAGCATCTATTGTGATGTCTGATGCTGGCATATATCCTGGATGTCCATTGAACATTTTGGTGTACAAACTTAAAACTGAGGACTGCTCCAGTGGTCTAAGTGGTTAGAGCATCCATCTTGGATGCAGGAGGTTGCGGGTTCAAACCCTGGCTGCGTCATACAAAGACTTATAAAAATGGTACTAGCAGCTGCCTTGCTTGGCACTCAGCATTAAGAGGTTAGTGTTAGGACTGGTTGACCTGGTATCAGGATAATATGACTGGGTGGGACATCATGCTCCACATCTGCAGCAAGACGCCCCAGTGTTAGACATCACTATAAACTGTTACATTGCAGACATCATGGTGATATGACTGATACATTGTTAAAGGGACGTTAAAAATCCAAATCACACACACAAGCACTTAAAAATGAAATTGCTTGCTTGACTCCTTAATGACTTTGAGAAAGAATTACATTATCAGAATTTTTATTAAGTGAAGAGGAATAAAACCTACAAGAATATCTTCATGTACATAATCTTTGAACTGGTCTCAGGTGAAGTTCATGGCATGAGGACAGTTGTATTATATGGGATGTGGTATTCTACTTTGTGGATAAATTGGCTAATATTTGGAGAAATAAGATAAGTGTAGCTATAAATATAAATATTACTAATGTCATATTGTATCGTCAACAAATTAATGATGGTATCATACACATGTTTAATGTTGGATTCCACATATTTCCCAGTATCAACCTTCAAAGGTATGGGAAAATGTCAGTCTTTGCATAAATGTGCACACATTTGCAGAACTGTGCAGTCTGCCAGAAAAAAAAACTTGGCTATCATCACTCTTCAGCCAACTAAAATGGTTGTCAACAGAGTTTGAAAAACCCAGCCACTTCATTGTGCATGGATGTACATCAGTAAGGAAAAAGGTGTCAGAGTAAACAAAAGCAAAATGATGAATCAGTGCAGCAATAACAGGTATGTGAAATATTCTTGAAAATTTGGCCTCTAGACAGCTGACCTCACAACAAGCTATGATGAAGTGGCAATTATGCTGGCAATAAGACATTAACCCAGCTAACCCCCCCCCCCAACCCCCAACATGTTACATCGTAGAGCTAGCTAGAAGGCAACATTATAAAGTTGGGATATTTCAGTCATTTTATCATGACTGCAGTATGCATATTCAGCATGATTGCAGTCCATGCTGGAAATCAGAAAGTATTGATACTGAAAATTTACTGCAACATAATTGCAGTCCATGCTGGAAATCAGAATGGATTGATGCTGGAAATTTAGTACAATGTTACAGTTGATGCAGTATTTTACCAGCATAAGTACAAAACATGCTGCACTTATAGTACATGCTGCAATTCTGTAATGAATACCAGTTAAATATTCAGTGACCGCCACTTCCTGTGAGTATTTCCGTCTAAATCTGTACATAAACTGTCAAATGCTTATCGTTGTATATTGTTATAGTGTATTATTATCAGTTAAAGTGTGTATAATCAGGTAAGAACGTGTACATGTGCAGTGTTTAAGTGTGAATGTGACATTTACAAAAAAATATTGTACATAATAGAGGACCTCAAGGTAGAATTAATTCTTTGTAACTAATTGAGTTGCCCTATTAAAAAGACATTATTATTATTATTATTATTATTATTATTATTATTATTGGAGGTATTGTTGCAATTCTTAATAATCCCCATGCATACCCATGTATAAGTTACTACATTGAAAACAGGTATTTATTTTTTTTAAATAGATAACTCTTTTCAACCCAAGTTTTATTGCCATTCTTTATATTTAAATTTTTGGAGCTTAAGTTTTTATTGGTCACCACATAGCCAATGTTATGCAGATGCCATAAACCGTTCTGCATAATGAGTCTTCCAGCGTCAGCAGTTGCTAAACATCAGGGATAACTTGCATTTGGGATAAGAAAGAAGCCTAATGAGTTCTGTCTCAAAAGGTGAAAGTTTGAGGTCACTTTGACTGAAAGAAGAAAATGTCTCCACATGGTATTGGAGCTCTTCATCATCTACTGTTAACAAAATTTGTGGATGACTTGCAGTTAGTTTATTAAGGAAGAACCTTATCGATTTTGGACTCCAAAAGTCAATGTCATTGGGACTGAAATCATTTTTTATAATGCTTTCTACACAGTAACATTAGATCTACATAATCTGGCTAAGCCACACTGTGTGGATCAATTGCATTTTGGGTTAGGAAGAAGACTATTGAATTTGGGGTCAAAAGCTGAAGGTCATGGTCACTGATGTAAGAAAAATGCTCTCCACACAGTAAAATTAATTCTACATCACAGATCTATCCCAATCTTTGTGGATGGCTTGCACAGCAGGTGAAAAAAGCCTATTGATTTTGGAGGTCAAAACGGGGAGGTTTCTGCACAGAAATATCAGTTCTCTACATGTAGGACTAATAAACAGAGGGGCTGGCATATAATGTACCATTCACAGTACTCATGTTGATTTTATAATCTACATATCTTTGTCACTAGCAGATGTATAGATACACTATAGGAACCATTGTGCAGCTGTGTTGACTGATAACCAGACTGGAACTTTTTGGTCACTGCAAAACCACATATATTTAGCTCATGGATTGATGCAGTTCAGTGAGTTTTCAAAGGGAAAGCTTGAATCTTTTAGTACGAGTTCAAATTTATATGTCTGTTTTGGCTAGAGTAGTTCCTGTAAACTTCTCTTCCAAAACAAAACCCACTGAAATTAGATCTTGTCCCATTGATGTATTATGGTCATATGCCCTCTATCAGCCATAGGCATGAAAGAGAGTGACAGTGGACTTTATAGGACTCAGAATGAATTGTATAGGGAGAGACGGTGGACTTTATAGGACTCAGAATGGATTGTATAGGGAGTGACAGTGGACTTTTATAGGACTCAGAATGAATATACAGTAAGATATGTATATGGAAAGAAAAAAAACTGCTGTTTTACCTAGAATGGTAAAGATTTCAAAACTGCTGTTGACCTCATGGAAAGTTGCTCATGTTACAATGTATCAGTGTACCATAATAAAACTGTCACATTTAGGATGAAATATGATTAGTATTATGTTTGGAATAATTCAGATTCATAGAGGGTTTTTTATTCTTAGCAGTGACTTGTCAGGTCCCAATATTTACCTGGACATATGAATGTTTAAATTTATAGTAACTCCATGTACTGCATTTACAATATCCATGTTGGGTTACTGATAATATTTGTATGGAACAAGCACCTGCTGTAAGTTATAGCTACAGTCATCATTTTGTCAGTATAAACTGATTAGTTGCCCTTCTTGCTTCTGGATGTGTTCTAGAGATGGTCTGGCAAACTGGATATAAAACCAGAAACCCAAACTGCACATTGAATAGGTGAGGTGAGTCCAATTTGAAATGGATGAGTGAGAAGCATTTGTTTATTTCTTTACAAAACTCAAATTTATTTGTAAATGAGGAAAAGAGAACTTTAGCCAGCCAAATATCATCTTCATTAGCCAAGGTTCCAGTACGTTAACCTGCCTATACCTTGGCGGATCGATCAGGTATTTCATTGCTTTGAGCTAGCAACATGTATTAGATTTTATGGTTTGCCTACCCTGGTATGTAATATATATAAATAGGCTAAAATATCAGAAGCAAAGATGACAAAATATTTGCCAGGTACAACTATTACAACTCAAGAGTGATATAGAAGTTGAAATTCACAATAACAACCAGGTTTTTAAAACCCATGAACTTGAAATATGGAAGAAAAGAACTTCAGCTAAGTAGCCACCTGTCTTCAGAGGCCATTTCATTCATTTCACAGAGGTAGCTATGTAAGACAGGTGTGACTGTATTTAAGAACCATCAACAATTTTATAAACATATAATTCAAATAGCCAGTCTGTCCCAGTATAGGAAGTACACAGTCTGTCCCAATTTAGAAAGAACACATTTAATTTTAATGGAGGGCCGGTTCTTCCATTATAAACATTGATCCGCAATTTAGACAAGTATACATTTAATTTAATGGCAGGCCACTTCCTCTATTATCAACATTGATGAGTAGAATTTTTCATGCATTATCTTTGTGAAATATTCCAATTTTAAAAGTGGGTAAAAATTTGTCATCCAACTGTCGTAATGTTTTTCACAACTTTGTTACCATGAAAAGAACAAATAATTGTGTTTTTAATACATGAGGCATTATGCATCAAAGGAATTTTCATTGTTTTTCCACATCTGTTCAAAACAAAAATGTGTTGTTTCATATTTGAATCATATTTTTGTTTGAATATTTAGGCTTCCATTTAAAAACAAATTAATTTCCTATAGCTAACAATATTTTATAATACATGTTTTATTAACATTCTGCATGTCACATACTTGATGATCCATGGAGTCACATTGACTTTAAGTACAGTAACACAAGGCACGTAGTAAAGTAGCCACATTGATTTTATATATGGTAGCAAATGGCAAATAGTAAAGAAGTCACACCAGTGTTTATGATGCTGAATTGCAATCAAATGTGACAGAAAAGACCCAAGCATGAAGGTCTTTGAAGCTTTTATGATGCTGCATAGCAGTCAAATGTGACAAAAAACACCCTTGCATGAAGGCCTTTGAAGCTTTTATGATGCTGAATAGCAATCAAATGTGACAGAAAACACCCTGGCATGAAGGCCTTTGAAGCTTTTATGATGCTGAATAGCAATCAAATGTGACAGAAAACACCCTTGCATGAAGGCCTTTGAAGCTTTTATGATGCTGAATAGCAATCAAATGTGACAGAAAACACCCTTGCATGAAGGCCTTTGAAGCTTTTATGATGCTGAATTGCTATCAAATTTGAGAGAAAACACCCTTGTATGAAGGCCTTTGAAGCTTTTATGATGCTGCATAGCAATCAAATGTGAGAGAAAACACCCTTGCATGAAGGCCTTTGAAGCTTTTATGATGCTGAATTGTAATCAAATTTGAGAGAAAACACCCTTGCATGAAGGCCTTTGAAGCTTTTATGATGCTGAATAGCAATCAAATTTGAGAGAAAATACCCTGGCATGAAGGCCTTTGAAGCTTTTATGATGCTGAATTGCAATCACACATGACAAAAAACACCCTTGCATGAAGGCCTTTGAAGCTTTTATGATGCTGAATTGCAATCAAATGTGAAAGAAAAGACCCCAGCATGAAGACCTTTGAAGCTTTTATGGTACTGAATTGCAATCACATGTGACAAAAAACACCCTGGCATGAAGGCCTTTGAAGCTTTTATGATGCTGAATTGCAATCAAATGTGAAAGAAAAGACCCCAGCATGAAGGTCTTTGAAGCTTTTATGATGCTGAATTGCAACTGAATGTGACAGAAAACACCCTGGCATGAAGGCCTTTGAAGCTTTTATGATGCTGAATTGCAACTGAATGTGACAGAAAACACCCTGGCATGAAGGCCTTTGAAGCTTTTATGATGCTGAATTGCAGTCAAATGTGAAAGACCCCAGCATGAAGGTCTTTGAAGCTTTTATGGTGCAGAATTGCCATCAATTGTGACAGAAAAGACTGGCATGAAGACCTTTGAAGTTTTTATGATGCTGAATTGCCATCAAATATGCCTACCATTCTTAAGAAAAGATGAAATTTTAAATGACTTCTCAAAAACTGCTCAACTTCTCTACAACGGCATAAATGACCAAATTTGACAGAATGTGTCCTATCTTGAAAGCCTTTCAGATTTTAAAATGATGCAGATAAGTCATTAAATACATTGCTAAACTAATGATGTTGAACATGATCTAGTATCAAATATGGATGTAAATACCAAAATGGAGAAATCTTTACAAAGTAGTTTTATGACATTCATAATCTGTAGCATTGGAAGAAATGTCTACATTAAAGCATCATACCAACTTTTGTAAAGATTACTCACTTCCTGAAGATGTGCAATTTGCCATAAATATTTTGAGTGAAATTCATGTTCTTGACTCTTGGAAAAATAAAAAAACAAAAACATCTAGTACAGATGAGGTTGACAAAAAGTCCTATAGTTATCATCACCAAGTGTACAGTAAAAACTTGTCTTGAGAGACCACTCCTTCTGCAGAGAAAACATGGTCTCTCAAGACAGGTGGTCTGTTGACAGATCTGTGCAGGAGGGCCAGTTTTCATTGTCGAAATTCAACTAGTTTGAAGAAGAAAAAATACCCATAATTACTTGCATGTTGTTTATTCTTTATTAATATTCATGATGAAACTTGCATTGATCTGAACAATTTAATAATAATAAAAATACTTTGATCATAAGGATTGCCATTTTACTTCGAATTTCATCTGTAAGACAGTAAACCAATCTCTATGGAATTAATACGTACAATTGTGATGAAGAGTGCACCAAAGTCATGTGAACTTGATCCAATTCCGACATCACTGTTGTTTGAGTGCTTAGATCCAATATTGCCTTCACTAACTGATGTTATTAATACCTCTCTCTCATCTGGGCAATTCCCATCATTTTTCAAAACTGCCATTGTAAAGACTTTGCTGAAGAAACCAACACTCAACCAGAATGATTTAAAGAACTACCGCCTAGTTTCTAATCTCCCATTCATGTCAAAAATTTTAGAAAATGTTGTTCTATGCCAGCTTGTATCTCATCTGAATTCAAACAGTCTTTTAAGCAATGTACACTCTGCATATCACCCTTGCCAGAGTACTGAAACTATTATTCTGAAAGTAGTTAATGACCTCTCTGCTTTGGATAGCGGGAAGATTACAGTCGGCACCCTCCTTGACTTGTTTGCAGCATTTGACACAATAGACCATGATATATTACTTCACCATCTCCAGCATGTATTTGGCATTCATGATAGAGCCTTATAGTGGTTGAAGTCCTACTTGGTGAACAGGACACAAATTGTGTCCACAAACGGAATACACTCTAGCCCAGTTGATCTATGTTGTGTTCCACAGGGGTCTGTTCTTGGACCTGTTCTCTTCATTCTATGCACTCAGCCACTCTCAAGTGTCATAGATCATCATCTAGTGTCACGAAGTGTACGCTGATGACACCCAAATATTCAAATCTAGCCACCCAAGTGAAGTTGATGTTACCATCCAAGGTGTAGAGAGGTGCATTTCCAATGTGAAATCATGGATGACATGTAACAAGCTGCAGATGAATGATGATAAAGCTGAAGCCATTTTGATTACAACACAAAGACTTTGTCATTCACATCCTTTACCTCAAACAATAAATATCAGCAACACCAACATTAAATTCACATAGTCAGTACGAAACCTAGGAGTTACTCTCGACAGTACTCTCTCATTGCACCAACATGTCATGAACATATGCAAGACTGCATATCTTGAACTGAGACGCATCAGCTCCATTTGCAATTATCTTTCAGTTGATGCCACTAAAATACTTGTGTGTTCCTTAGTACTTTCAAGACTGGACTATTGTAACTCAGTTCTCTCTGGTTCGTCTCAATATCTACTCCAGAAACTTCAAAAAGTTCAAAACACAGCTGCTCGGATCATCTTTAGAGTACCACGATCAGAGCACACCTCCCCCTGCTAAGTACCCTACACTGGCTATCCATTTGTTCCAGAATCAAACACAGAATTTGTTCTCTGTGCTACATTTCACTAACGGGCTCCAGTCCAATATACCTATCTGACCTCACCCATGTGTACACACCAGCAAGATACTTATGATTCTTTTCTGACAATCATATTTGCATTATTTCCACTATGAAAATGAAGTCATATGAACAACGTTCTTTTACGTACCAGGGCCCAGTAACGTGGAACAAATTGCCCACTGAACATAGACACAAAGACACAGTGATCTCATTCAAGAGTGCCCTTAAATGTCACCTATTTTGACTGCAAGAACAGGCTTAAAGACCTAATAATGTTTCCTTACCTTAAATAATTTCAGTATGTTTTCTGTTTTCTAATTTCATGGTGTTTGTTTTTTGTATTCATATCATTATATATGCTTGTCTAATATTGTAAAGCGCCTAGACCTTCTAAAGAATAGGCACTGTACAAAATCCTCACTATTATTATTATTATTATTATTATTATTATTATTATTCAGTCTGGTTTTATTACATATTGTAATTCCACAAATACACACCTTCCGGCAGTACCTGTCACACTTCAGTGAAAGCAGGATAAGAAGATCTATCATTATGACATTATCAGCATTGTGTGGGTTTTCACAACAGATAAAGAAATAGTATGAATCATTTAAAGAAATGGTGAATCATTGAAAGAAATAATATGAATTATTGAAAGAAATGATATGATCATGGAAAGAAATGATATGAATCATTGAAAGAAATGATATGATCATGGAAAGAAATGTTATGAATCATTGAAAGAAATAATATGAATCATTGAAAGAAATGATATGAATCATGGAAAGAAATAATATGAATCATGGAAAGAAATGATATGAATCATTGAAAGAAATGATATGAATCATGGAAAGAAATGATATGAATCATTGAAAGAAATAATATGAATCATTGAAAGAAATGATATGAATCATTGAAAGAAATGATATGAATCATGGAAAGAAATAATATGAATCATAGAAAGAAATGATATGAATCAGCTGAAGAAATGGTATGCATTATTGAAAGAAATTTTGTGTGTGTGTATGTGTGTGTTTTGGATTTTTAAGTTAGTTTTAACAATTTTGCTATGATGTCTGCAGTGTGACAGTTTATAGTGATGTCTAGCACTTGGGCATCATGCCGCAGACATGTGGCATGATGTCCCATCCAGTCACATTATCCTGACACCAGACCAACCAGTCCTAACATGAACCTCTTAATGCTGAGCGCCAAGTGAGGCAGCTGCTAGTATCATTTTTATAAGTGTTTGGTATGACTTGGTTGGCTTTGAACCCGCAACCTCCCACATCCAATGTGGATGCTCTAATCACTAGCGATGGAAGAAATAGCAAGAATCCTTGAAAGAAACAGTGTGAATTATAGATAGAAATAGTATGAATCATGCAACTGACTTTGTGCATGATTGCTAAAGATGAAATTGTCATCACAGTAGGGATTTTAGATGAGTATGATACTCGAGTGGTGCTCTGTGACACATGGTACTCCAATGGTGCTCTGTGACATATGGTACTACAGTGGTGCTCTGTGACATATGGTACTGCAGGGGTGCTCTGTGACATGCTGCTACAGTGGTGCTCTGTGATGTATGATACTCAGGTGGTGCTCTGTGACATATGGTACTATTGTGGTGCTCTGCAACATATGGTACTACAGTGGTGCTCTGTGACATGGTACTATAGTGGTGCTTAGTGACATGGTACTGCAGTGGTACCATGCAACATATACTACAGTTGTGGTCTGTGACATGGTACTCAAGTGGTGCTATGCAACATATGAGTGGTGCTCTCTGACATATGGTACTCAAGTGGTGCTATGCAACATATACTAGTGGTGCTCTGTGACATGGTACTACAGTGGTGCTCTGTGACATGATACTACAGTGTTGCTCTGTGACATATGGTACTACAGTGGTGCTATGCAACATATGATACTACAGTGGTGCTCTGTGACATATGGTACTACAGTGGTGCTCTGTGACATGATACTACAGTGGTGCTCTGTGACATGGTACTACAGTGGTGTTATGCAACATATGATATGACATGGTACTCAAGTTGTGCTATGCAACATATGATACTACAGTGTTGCTCTCTGACATATGATACTCAAGTGGTGCTATGCAACATATGATACTACAGTTCTGCTCTGTGACATGGTACTACAGTGGTGTTATGCAACATATGATACTACAGTGGTGCTCTGTGACATGGTACTACAGTGGTGCTCTGTGACATGATAATACAGTGGTGCTCTGTGACATATGGTACTACAGTGGTGCTCTGTAACATGATACTACAGTGGTGCTGTGTGACATATGGTACTCAAGTGGTGCTCAGTGACATGGTACTCAAGTGGTGCTCTGTGACATATGGTACTATAGTGGTGCTCTGTGATGTATGGTACTACAGTGGTGCTCTGTGACATGGTACTCCAGTGGTGCTATGCAACATATGATACTACAGTGGTGCTTTGTGACATGATACTTCGGTGGTGCTCTGCGACATGATACTACAGTGGTGTTCTGTGACATAATACTACAATGGTGCTCTGTGACATGTTGCCACAGTGGTGCTCCGTGACATGGTACTACAGCAGTGCTCTGCGACATGATACTATGATGGGGCTCTGACATAAGGTACTAGAGTGGTGCTCTGTGACATGGTACTACAGCAGTGCTCTGTGACATGGTACTACAGTGGTGCTCTGTGACATGGTACTACAGTGGTGCTCTGCAACATGATAATTGTCAAATTATAACAGAGTTATAACAGTGTTGAAACATATATTTTGTGAGAAAAAAAATATTGTCTGCTGGCCAGGTGTAGTTTGTAATCATTCACACGAGTGCATTTGAATAGTAAAATCAATCCATGCTTGATGATTTTAGTCATAAATGACAAGTGGTCACTCGTATCAGAGTCCACTCAAATAGTGATGTACTGTAAGCAAGCTTTGTTTCCTACTTGATGAACTGCCATATTAATTCAGGGCTCTCCCCAAATAAACTGAAGAGCTAAAACTACTATTTTTAAACAAGGATGTAGGAGTGATCCTGGAAATTACAGATCCATTTCTATACTACCAAGCTTTATCAACAATATTTTAGGAACACCTGTCAAAACAAGTTTATGATTACTTCATTACTGTTAACAGTCAGACTTCACCAAAGAACATTCATGTCAAACAGCTGTCACAAAATTAACTAATCTATAGCTTGAATAAATTAAATAATGCCAACCAAACTAGCATAATATTTCTTTTCTTGTAAGAAAACCTTGTATCTGTTTTTTCATGATATTCTTTTCAGCAAGTTATATTGTTAAAGATTTCAAAGCCATACCTTAAATTGATTCAGTTCATATTTATGTGAATAGGAAGTAACAAGTCTTGATAGGAAATGTCAACTCTGTCCCATTTTATGTAATTCATGGTCTTGATCAAGTCTGTGTATTGGATCCCCTCCTTTTTTATGCATCATTGATCTTCCACTCTGTACTTACCATACAAATACTGACATGTTTGCAAATGATGTAATGTTCTTTTCTTCAAGTAATAATGTCTCTACCCTGGAATGGAAACTATGTTCAGACCTTCAGTCATCTTCAGAGTGGCTGAAGCAAAATAAAATGGTAACAAGTGAATCTAAGACAAAATACATGTTTATGGGAACATCTGAAACATTTGCAAAGATAAAGAAGAAAGATTAGTCACTGTTAGAGAAGAAAGATCCATCAATGTGTGTTAATAATACTTACATTGAATATGTTATTGATGAGAAGCTTTTAGGCATGGTCATTGACAGAAGTCTTAAATTAGAAAAATGACTGGACATTGTAGGTTTCTCACCTGTAAAATAGCATTGCTTTGTAAAATTAAGACTTACCAGCCCAAGATTTCTTTATTATAGTGCTTATTATAATGATGGTAAGTCTTGCAACATCCTTAATTATTTAAAAAAATAATTTTATTAATACCTTTACAAGTTGAGGCAAAATTATAGCATTTTTTCATGTATTGTAAGTCTTGGGACATCTTCAGCATTCTTTTCCATACTGATTGCTGAGTTATTTTAATTGTAAAAAAATATGTTGTTAAGGGATTATCATTATGAACTATTAGATTGAAAAGTCATAAATTAATATAATTTGTTTGAAAAATAAATACGTATATTTTATTTTAATCTGTTTTTGTATCATTTCCACCTATTTCAAATATATATAATTTCAGTGGATGATATGGCAAGCATTGAACATTTAGCACATTGTTGTATCCATAGTAACAAATAACTGATCCCAGTTTTATATTATTACTTATGTAACTTTATGCAGTATTGCATTAAAATTGTCAAAGGTCGCAAGTATTACATTTTCTGCCTTGAAAATTTAAATACCTAACTTGTTAAAATGGTGTACCAGTAGTAAAACAACAAAAATAGTGTTTGGTTCATCATTTGCATTAATAGTGACCTTGTTTAAATCATGGCATCACCACATATACATAGAAGATTTTAACTTGTGCTGAATGAAGTAAATGTCTTAGTTCTGAATTATGGACCTCACTGCACTAAACTTAAATAATGTATCAAAAATACAATAAAGAAGTCTCAGAAATAATGCTTTAAAAATAATGCAGTAATAACACAGTTGTGGTTTGCTTTGATGTAGGCACCCTTTAATGAGTACACTTTACCACTGCAGTAGTCTTGGTTATATGTAGTGCACAGTGATAAAAGGATTAATTCTGTAAAAGAAAAAGGTACTGGTATTGCCTGCAGGTAAAAATATCTTTACCCAAGCCAGTTTCATGCATTTAAACAAATAACGGGACTGGATATCTGTCAGAGAATAAAAGGCAGAGCAACAAATTATAATCAGAAGGAGTTACCTAAACAACCTGCTTGCCAAAATTAGAAGTGGAATTAATATTGTGTAGAGAACTATGATTAATGTTAGGATGAAACACAAAACTAAAATGGATTAATGATGATCTGGTCGATATATGTTTCAGAATTTTGACCTGTACTATGATTATTTTTTAAGGACTGTATGACATTCATGTGAATATACGCTGGTTTTATGCCTGTTTTATAGTTATGAATATTCATTAATCATATATCTTTTCATATGGATTACATCACTTTTTAAATTGTTAAAACTACATCAAAAATCCAAAACACACACACACACACACACACACACACACACACACACACACACACACACACACACACATCACTTTGTAAGATCACTTATATCACTGAAATAAGGTAACTCTTGCATGTGTGAAACAAAGTCAATAAAGCAACAGTGGATATATAGCTAAAATGTGATCTGGAAGAATGAAATTTGGTAAGAAGTAAAATCAACCTATGATTTATTAGGAATAAACAAGGATATAATTAATGCTAAGGACAGTATCTACTGTACAAGTACTGTAGATGCATTTTTGTTTAGGTCACTGGGTAAACACATAGTGGCCTGTGAATCATGAGGTCTTTATTTACCTTTATTTCATTTTATGGTGGAAAAATCAGAAAATATGCACATGCCAAATAAATTTTAAAAAAAACCCATTGATTTTAGTTTATAAGAATTTTTTTGACATGGTAGTTAACAAAACCTGATCACTGCTGTTTGATCTATGGTAATCTTGCCAATTTTGTCTTGACATTTTGTGTCCATAAGTGCTGGGACACCAGAAATATTATGTTTGTTACACGCACGTTAAGTCTTGGGACACAAAATACAATAATTATTTTATCCTGTCCCAAGGCTTACCATCATTGTGGTATTTATTTCCAGCGATTGAGTAGTGTTCAGCTGTATGGGGAAATTGCACTAGTTCCCAACTAGACAGAATACGTGGAGTTCAAAAACGAGCAGCTTGGTTGATTCTTGATGTCCTGTTTGATGCATCATTATCATCAGACTTTGTTCAGAGGTAACAGTTAAGAATATATGAGAGAGTTTTCCTGAACGCAGTCTTGGTTTTTAAATGCATCAAAGGACATGTTCTAGAGTATATGACTGTGTTCAACAAAATTTCATCGACCTATAATCAAAGATCAATTTCTAACAATAAAATAGACTTGCCAGTACCTTCCCTTGAACAATTCTGAGAAACTTGACAGTAAAGTATTCTCGAGCCAAAATATGGAACTCGCCACCTGTTCACATTCGATCTGCTGGTTTAGTTCAATCTTTTAAGAATTGTACATACAGTATTTCAAACCAACATTAAGAAACTGTGAAGATAGATGTCTTTACGAATGTTTTGGAAATTTTCATTATTTTTTAAAATATAGATCTATTTCTGGGATTTATTGTAATTCTACTGTTAGGAATTTATTTTTCCATGTGATTTAAATTTTAATATATTCTTAAAAGTATCCATGAAATATTTTAAGTCAGTGAAAGTCTCTATACGACCCTTTCTCTGCTTTTACACAGAACAATAATTTTATGACAAAGTAAAAAACATTGAAATAAACTCAGCTATGTTGCACATTGTTTTTCAGAATATCGATATAGCATATATAAGCAAACGTGATCATCAGATGCTATATATACTTGAAGATTTTGCTGAAAATAATTTTTAAAAATACAAACTATTTAAGGAATAAAAGAATAATTATATATTCTCTTAAATCCTCGTTTCATAATGCATTTTAGTAATATTTATGCAGGCACATTTACTTGTAAATACTTTTTTATGTGTGAGAGAGAGGGAGAGAGAACTTGCAGGAAAATGCCTTGTTTTTTATTCAGACTGATAATACTTCATAAATTTGCATGTAATAGAATTCAAGGGAGATTAATTATACTCAGTTGAGTTATTGTCTTTCAATAAAGAAAACATTATTATCGTATTGGCATGGAGTTTTCCCAAAAAGATTTATTAGGATACACAGATGACTTTATATGAACATGCAATTAATCTGACATCAGCCATCATGGCCATCTTAAAAAGTCTGTTCAAATTGCCCACCTAAAAGAATGGTTTTATCAACATGGTGTTTTCATTTGCACTGTGCCACTATTGCAGTGGCCTCAAGCTTGCAGTACTTCAAGTACTCTGATTAAAATTTAGGATGTGTTTTAATCAGCTTGGTATTTTACATGTTTTTTTTTTAAACCTTGATAAGGGATTTTAGGAATCAACTTGACCTGGATCTACTAAGGGAATCAAATTCGACATAGTTATTTTTCTTAATTTTCAAGTTTATTTAATTAAACCATTTTTATATGATTGCCATCAATTAGAGAAGAGTATGGTGGATTGCTTGCATTTTGGATAAGGAATAACCCTATCAGTTTTATGTTCAAAAGGTCAAAGTTGAAGGTTGCCATGACTGTGAGAAGAAAAATGCTTTCTCCACCAAAACTCAAGCTCTCCAACACATTTATAGTTACCAAACTTTGTGAATGGCTTGCACTTTTGGTAAAGAAGAAACCTATCACTTTGGGGCTAGAATGATCAAGGTCATTGTGATCAAACAATAAAAATGGTTTCCATAGACTGTTAATTCTCCATTACAAAGATCAACAAAACCTTGTGGATTGCTTTGCCTTGGAGTTTGAAAGCAGCATATTGATTTTGGGATCAAAAGGTCAAATGTTAAGGTCACTAACTGAAAGAATAAAGATTGTTTCTACATTATAACATTATTTTGTATTTATTTATAATTTCTGGATTTATTTAATGGCTTGCACTTAGGGTAAGAAAGAAGCCTACCACTTTTGGGGTCAAAGGTCAAAGTCACTATTAAGCACACACCAGGCATATAATGAACTTAGTTTTGTTTGCATGTGAGTGATATCAGACCCACTTGGACCTCATGATTTCACCTTTTTTTTGAACAATTTTGGATGGATTAATAATTTAAGTTAAAATTGTTAATTATATTTCATATAATTCTTAAGTTTAAAAACTTGGTGCAGTTTTATCAGGAAAAAAGTTTATTGAATGAAATATAACCAAAAATATTATAATTTGAATGGATTGATATGTATAACAAAAATGACACACAATACAGTGTTGAAAATCGACCATATGGTTTCTGCACAAAAGTTTCTGTAAAAGGTCATGATCACCACGACAGAACAAGAAGGTTTGGTTTTTCTTCATAATAACTTCATTTATAGACTACATTCCTAGACCAAAGTTAAGTTCTAGTCCACATATCTGGACCAGAGTTTAGTTCTAGACACATACCTGTACCAAAGTTTATTTCTAGACTGCATTTCTAGACCAAAGTTTAAGTTCTAGTCCACATACCTGGACCAGAGTTTAGTTCTAGACACATACCTGTACCAAAGTTTAGTTCTAGACTACATTCCTAGACCAAAGTTAAGTTCTAGTCCACATACCTGGACCAGTGTTTAGTTCTAGACACATACCTGGACCAAAGTTTAGGTCTAGACGCTTACCTGGGAGAGCCCCGAGTGGCCTAGTGGTCTGAAGCGCTCTCCGTTATGGATCAGTGCCATCTCACCTCTGTCTGCGTGGGTTCGAGTCTAGGATTTCGGCGAATGTGGATATGTGAGGAAGCTTGCCAGTAGCTTCTCGTGGGTCGGTGGTTCTTTCTGGGGATTTCCCAGTTTCTTCCTCCACCATTAATACTGGCCGCCATGTATAGCCTATCGTGTACTGAAAAATGATGTTAAGCCCCACAACAACAACAACAACAACAACAACAACAACAACTTACCTGGGAAAAAGTTTAGTTCTTGACACATACCTGGGCCAGAGTTTAGTTCTAGACACATACCTAGACCACAAGGTTTAGTACTTTGACACATAACTGGACGAAAGTTTGTGGAGTTCTTACACTTAAGGTATAGAAGAGGTAAATTAATTTTGGGTCAGTGGGTAAAAGTCAAAGTCAGTATGACTAAAAGCCAAATGGATTTTTCACCAGTAACTTTTGTTTTAGAGTAAGTACCATGACCAGAGTTTGTGGCTGGCTTGCATTTAGTCTGATAAAGAAACCTGTAAAATTTGAGGACTAAAAGTCAAAGATTGTGGTAAGTCATACAAGAAAATAATAATTTCTGCATGTTAAGTTTAGTTTGCTCAAAGGTTGAAGACATGGAGAATCATTCTTAACCTTGCCAAACTGGTGACAACATATATTACTATTCAGCAAGTGAGTAGGGGGCATATAATATATTATTCATAATAATTGTTTTTCACCTATAATATCTCAGGGAATTTATTACATGCCAATTCAATCTTACATGCTTGACCTGGCATTAAAAACAGCTGTTCAGTCCGTATTTCCATATTACCCAGATTTGAACTACTTTGGTCCACTCTTTGACATCCGAATGTAGATATTTTTAGATGCATTGTATCAAACTTGCAGCTCATTTTGAATTTCATTCATACAGTATTGCATAAAATATTTAGAAAACTTAAAAAGGGAGTATGTAATAAAGACAAAACATCATTTGTGTTTTTTACTTATGAATATGTCTTAGCCTGATACCCTCGTCATGTCCCTAAGCCATATCAAACTTGTGCAGTTTTGTGTATTTAGCACCTTTGTCAGAATTCTACACATTGTATTCTCTGTATTATTTCATTATTATTTGCTTTGGGTACTCACTTCAGCAGATTACTCACTTCAACAGACAATCTGGCGCATTCTGGGTCTGTGCAGTTTTGCAGTTGGACTTGACTTATAATAGAGTATATATGGTACTATCATTTGCAATGAAGTAATGGCTTTAGTTCTAATTACCCATGCAGCCCTATATATGATCCCCAGTAATAAAAACTTACAGCTGCTGACAGGTTTATGTGATCCTACTTTAGGGGATGAGAACCCCTGCCACAAATCATTTTCAAAATATTCCTCTACTCTGCAGTATGTGGCCATAGGTACAGTCCCATAGGTACAGTCCCACAAAAAATAATATCACCAATAACCTCTATGGTCCATTTTTAAAAAAAAAAAAAAAAATTCCTCACAAAATAAAAATAAGTTCATATGTCAGACCAAACTTTGGCCAGGTCTTCTTTTAACCCTTTTCTGTCCATCTGCTTTGGAGTTAGGTAAATTTTCGGATACTTTTGTGACATTTGTGTTTCATAAAAGTGGTTCAGATTTTTATCTCTGTTGGCATTTGACTAGAAGATATGATTGGATTGCCTGTTGCCTGTTGTCCATATGTCTGTTGGTCAGTTATCCATTCATTGGCACAAGTTTGTTATCACAGCTTTTCCTGAACAACTTGGAGGATGGAGATGGCACTAACTGGACATCCATCATTTCTTATAGTGGCTATCTTGAAAATCTTGTTACTGCTACTTCTTCTAAGCAAAAGAGTGATATCAACATTGGGTTTTCACCAAAAGACTTCTTATGTTGTCTAGTCATGAATAAAAATGACGCTTATCTGGCAACCATCTTGAATTTTTAAAACATTGCTGCTCCTTCTAAAAGCATAGTCATATAGACATTGGGGTTTTGCCAAAGGCGTATGATATTTCGGTGATTCTAAGCGAAAACGATGCTAATCTCATATCCAATATGGCTGCCACAATGGCTATCTTGAAACTCTTGTTATCAATATGTTCCTGAATAAATAATCGTATAAATATCTGGTTTTTTGCCAAAAGACTGTTTGTTTGGTTCTTAGTAAAAATGGTGCTGCTCTTACATCTAATATGGCCACCTTGAAAATATTGTTTTGACTCAAGAATATCAGAAATGGTTTCAGTACTCAGCAGTTTAAAAGAAGAAATGGTCTTATCCAAGATTGCTGAAAATTCTTTTTGTCCACAATAGCACCATTTCATTTTTGGGGGAATCCTGTTATTAAATATTTTAATTTGCATACTATATATATATATATAT
>JAECUM010012503.1:0-103150 GCA_016617855.1 Megalonaias nervosa | reverse complement strand
TTTTAGCTCTAGGAGAAAGTTGCTTTCTCCAATAATTACATGTGCTTCTGTCATTTTATTATATAAGAGTAAGAAATTTTAATACAGCTTCCAGCTTTTCTCGCATATGATTTTTAAAAAATTACAGGTTTTTTTAACGTTACTGAAAGAAATAAAAATTATTGACTCTTTATCATGATAGGATTGAGATCCTTATATATCATAATGATCATATTTATCTATAAGTGTTGTTGTTGCTGTTGTTGTTATTGGGTTTAACGCCATTTTTCAGCACATGTTAGGCTATACATGGCGGCCAGTATATCTGGTGGAGGATGAACTAGAGAAGAACTACCGACTCAGGAGAAGTTACTGGCCGAGCCCGAGATTCGAACCCACGCAGAGGTGAAATGACAGTGATCTGCATCGAGGAGAGCTTTAGACCACTCGGATACTCGAGGGCCCTTTTTCGATATTAATGTACAATATATTAGAGAGAGAAAGGGTGGGGGAGGATGCTAAAAATGTAAAATTTCTATTTCAGTCAGTGATGTTTCACTGTGGTATTCTATTTCTGGTGCACATTGATTTAATAACCTGGTGCGAGGTAAACAGTAAACGTCATGATTCACTATTTAAACATGTTTCTTGGCTTGCCTTTTATACAGAAATGTTAACTGTTCTTTAATCTAAAAGTACCCATTCACCCTCGGGGCTGCTACTTTGTTTACTTAGTTGCCAAATATTTCCATAATATTTATCTGGAACTAACCCATGAACTATTATTAGATGGGCATTTATGAATGACTTAATAACGTTGGAATAGTCAATTTTAAAACTTCTTCGAAATCCGTGTTTGACGGTTGTGAAATTATTAACCAAGTAGCTTATTCAAAAGCCTGCTTTAATTTACATTAAAACGAAGAGTTCAATGATGTATGCCATATTGCGTTGATAGTTGCTCTTATTATTTTTTTGTTCCAGTGGAAATTTTTCTGTAGGTGTTTGTTATACTTGATTATGCCAGCCATGTAAGTTTGATTACACATTGGGCTGTACAATATTAGAGATTGTATTAGTAAAAGTCGACGTACCAGTTTGTCGATTGTGAACTAACTAAAGTAAACACGGAATAATTTAGGTTTGCAATTTCTCCATTATCCATATTTGATGTGGGTACTGCTGAATAAAATAGGTTTGCGATTTCTGCAGTATCCATATTTGATGTCGGTACTACTGATATTTTAAACAAATTATTTGAAATCGCCATATAAGCAGTTTGATACCAGAGCTGAGTGAGGTTAATTCAACAGAGGTGTGTGTGTGTGTGTGGACAGGGAAAAACTATGACAATTATATAAATCAACTTTTTTCGCTGATCACTTGTCAAATAATTTATATAAAAAAAACCACTTGAGCATTGCCAAATAATACAAGATGTATTATTGACACTTTTTGTAAACTATTCCCTTGACATTTCAACGCAATTTATTAGCTGGAGCAATTAAAAGCATTTCTGGGATCGGTTGGACATATTCGCAACTTTGGCGTTGTATATAATTGTTTCATTTTCTTCGTGTATTATGGACGATGGTTCATTGGTAAATTATATATTGTATACAAATGGATCGTGTTCTGCAGATGAGTCGAAGGCGTTCTTCTGGCACACGGTGCATCACATTGAACACAGTGGTGAAACTGAAGTAGAAATTAACTTTACTGAGACATTTACACGGGGGGCCCCGAGTGGCCGAGTGGTCTAAAGCGCTGATCGTTACGGATCACTGCCATCTCACCTCTGTCTGCGTGAGTTCGAGTCCAGGCTCGGCTAACGTGGGTACGTGAGAAAGCCTGCCAGTAGCTTCTCGTGGGTCGGTGGTTCTTCCCGGGGTTTTACAGGGTTCTTCCTCCACCATTAATACTGGCCGCCATGTATAGCCTATCTTGTGCTGAAAAATGGCGTTAAACCCTACAACAACAACAACAACAACAACATTTACACGACACTCCAAACTGCTGCACCACCTATTACATAATAGGGTTGATTCTAACGTCAGAGAATCGACAAATTCGTACTTGGGAAACTTGAATCATTTATTTCATGCTGAGTGGGTGTATCATCCAACTGTGTTTTAAATTATTCTTGTCCTTTCATTAAACATTAAGCTTTCGCTTGTTTGAATCCCCATGAATGTGTTCTAACGTTCATCTTGTGTAAAGTAATGTTTCCAGCATTTTTGCTAACCTTAGATTCGTATTTCTTTATGCATTGTTCACATTCCTTTTCTTTGCAAGGAAATTAGAAGAGTTCAATATAAATCTGAATCTAAGCAAAGGATAGCTGCTAACTGATTTACGAGTTTACTGTAAGTAGTGAAAAATAAGTTTAAATTTTAATGCGCAAATAAATAAAATGGATACGAAGCTATATCGCGTATGCAAAATTTAACTAATGGATTTAACTAAATCGGTATTTACAAAGCTTGTTGCAATACATACATGGGCAATTGGATAGATGAAAATTTTTATATATTTTTCGAAATGGAGACAAGAAGTAGAAAATAAAATAACTGAATAGAACATACCAATATGCCACAAAGATAAATCACATGAGTTCGGAACTGGCAAGAAGTATAATCTCATTCAGATACGATTTTAAAAATGCTTGAATTTGCATCACTTACTTTCCATAGTCGATGACTAAACTTTACAAAACCTTAATAAGTGATGATGACCTTCACATTGTTTACACTATTCCATGTCCATCATGTCCACGTGATCCTGAACAGCGAAGATTACTAGTCAAACCCTGGGTATATGACAGCCAGGCAAAACATAGCAAAAACTTATCATTGACTCCGAGGAAAGAGATAGAAAAGCGCAAAAGAAAAAGTTCAAGCATTCAAGATGACTAACTGCATACGGTTTTGAACAGTACTGCCAGTCTGTATGTATTTATTTACTTCAGTGCAGGTAAGCACATTTTCTAAAATTGGACTCGACACAACAATTTTCGTGACGAATATAACTGTATCAACAACAAAGCAACCAGTGCACAGTTATCCACAACTTCTATTTTTACTTGACTGCCTGTTGACTTTTTAAAATCAATGTGTGTGCATGTAATGTAACTAACACTCGATGTTGATAGAAGTAATTCCAATTCATGACACCTGTGAAATGAGGTATCTAATTCCGTACGTTATTTAACCATTTTTCAGTTCATTCTGAAAACTGTTGAAGTTATCCATTAAAAGAAATTTGCTAATCAGGAATGTCACAATACAAGTAACATGAGTTGACAATAAGCTGAATATTTTAGCAGCTGTAGCACTGGCAAAGAGTTCATATTTCTTCTAGAATTGTTTCTCGTTCATTTTTCCAATACGTTTTCTTCAGATTTGTACCACTTTTCCTTTTTTACGTTCCATTTGCAATAGTTATGTTCAGTTGATGTCTTCAGTTTTTGCTGACCGTAGATTATTTGAAACATCGTTGATGATGTGGCAGATATACTGGAATTGTTAAAATTGTACATCCTGTAAATTATAACAAGGGAAAATATATAGCTGTAATCTCTATACAGTCTTCGTATAAAATTTGAGGAAAGTTTTAATGTCGTCCTAAAGGCATCAACATTAATTTGATTTTTATTTTATTTAGTTTGTTCCCAATTTCGTAGACATGCGTGTAGGCTTTATATTGTGTTTGTTTTGCAGCCCGTTTTAAATATTGTGAATGTTATCATTTATTTTATGATATCTTATATTGTCCTTGTTTTTACTGTCGTAGCTGTATCCTTTCTCAGACTGTATTGATATCTTGTTTTAAGGCAGTTACTATATATCTCGATCTTTAATTATCATCATTAACAACAATCTGTAAATCTGCTTCTTTTATAAAATTGTGGAGTATTTCTTTGCATGTTGGTAATGAAGAAAATGAGACAGTTATTCTATTAAATGTTTTTTCGACACAAGTTCAATATCCCGTCCAGATTTTTTTTAACAAATAGGCAGTATTTCTCGATACCTACATCGTTACTTTCATGTTAAACTCTGAAAATTGCTTCATTCAATACATTGTAGTTTTTGCCATTATTTATGATGTATAAATATTACTTTGAACTCGTCATATGTCTTTATAGTTTGAATGGTGTAATATTTTGTAATTCCTGAAATAACACCCTTTGAGCTCACTGGTCCAGTAGTCTTAGACAAATATGATGACAAACTGGAATTTAATTCCTCGAAATTTCCTAGTATCTTTACATATGAATGTTTGGATCCCAGGCGAAGACTTGTCGTACTATATTAAATTTCACTATTACCCTTAATTGTCAATATATCTATTACCATAAGGACACAGTCTGAAATGATATCTGCTCAGTAGTAGTATCCTCTAAACACTGTCGTCTAGTATTAGTCGTTATTATTATTATTATTATTATTATTATTATTATCAGCCAACATTGCCGATATATCGCACACAATTTCATGATTCATTCCAAATCAAATATACAATAAATCGCGACCTTCCTTGTCCCAAAGATGCATAGAATAACGATATCTCTGTTTGTTAAAGCATACGAGTACCACAAGTTCCATCGGAATATCTTTCACTTTGCCCTTCAAATCTTATTGAATCGAAATGGCTTCGCAATGTCCGCAAGATGTGACTCTCCACGATAAAGCCGTTTTAGACAGAATCTTCAATCCAAACCTGCCTTACGGGGATGTAGTGGAGGAAGTAAACCAGCAAGAAGAAGTATCTGGTAACGTTGACAATGTGCAATACGTCAGCAGATGACAAGATTGTGAAGTAACAACTTCAAGATCATTTACTATACAGTAAAGACGTAGATCAACAGAGATTCTCCTCTTTCTGGCATTAATGATAGCAGAGACCAACGTAGTCCTACATGTAAGACCTCGACGCTGATAATTATATTTTGGGCGTCCAAAACATAAATATCAAGGTCGAGGTCTTGCATGTAGTACTAAGACCAACGATGTTTCGCGCTATTCGTGATGTACTTTTACATCCAAATAGTTTCGGACTATCGGCTGTTCGTTAGTTATTAATAAATTTATTTCGACTGACCTTTATATGCGGATGTCACGGATGGTAAGCATCGTCCCACACAATCTTTTTTATTTTTATTGCGCGGTGTCATAAACTCAAAGTTCTCGAGATAAGGCGTCTCTCATTGGCCTAACAACCACAACATTTGTTTACACTGACGAACATCGAGTGGCGCAGACAGAAACATTTGTCGAAAATCCTATTTTTAGTATTTGTGAAATAAAACAGAGATACATACCGTGAAAAAACTGCATTTCACTAATTCTCTTTTTTCCAACTAGTAAGTCTTCATAAAAATCATTATCAGTAAATCTACATGGAAAATCAACTTCCAAATATAATAAGGATCCAGTCTGCTACTTGAGATGTGCTAGCCACTTTTCTCACTGTGTAGAACAGTAAATATTATAAATTTTTTATGGATCTGTTGTTAGTCATATTCTGAGGAGTTTCTTTTATTATTATAATTTATGGAAATTTACATGAAACATAATTTTATGATATATTTCATAACAAAATCAGAATTATGTACACTATTTCTTATTTATTTATTTTTCATATAGTATTTTCTATGGAATAAATAAAAAAAATTACTTTAATATTAAATTTTCAATCAGCCTTTAACATAATCTTGATATATAACTTTTTTGACCAATTTATTATTTAATAATTGGTTTGATAATGGTAGGAATTACAGTAAATGAAATTTAAACTTCCAGTAACATTATATCTCCTGTCTCTTATTATTTGCACATAAAGATATAAGTTATGAAGCATGTAAAACAGTTTTAAAGTTCCAAAAACATCCAGAGATTGAGGTTCTGTTTATTCATAATTCCAATTTAGTATTGGAAAACAGTCATACACAAAATCTAATATTTTTAATCATAAATGATCATTTTTAGCACATGAACATGATTTTCCCCTGTTTGATTAGTATAGCAGTTGGGATAAAATCTGTTCCAAATTGTAGATTATGATAATACAGGAAAGCTTCAGGAATGCTAAAATAATTTTTTAATGTAGTTTTTCTTATAAACTGTAGTAATTTCTGTGTCATTGATGTTGCTCTGCAGTATATTATTTTCTTCCATGCATGTATACAGTGGTGTAACAGGAAGAAATAGACTTCATTGAGGTTTGTCAAAATGGGTGACATAAAACAAGATCTTTACAACAAGGGGTTTTCTGAATGAAAGGTTTAAGAAGAGTATGAGGGAATATATCATTGCCATTTGTTATCCATACTTTGCTAAAATAGGTAATATTTCTAAAGTAATTTGAGTATCACTATGAAAGAAGTATATTTCCGAAAAGGTGAAATTAAGTGCTTAGGTGTGTCAAAGCCAAGGAGTCCACGATAAAATCCCTCTTCTTTAGACCCACTGCATGAAATCCTTCCGAACACTAATATTTTTTAATAATAATCCATGTCAGAACAGAACAGCTGTATCCATCAGTTATTGAACTGAAATTTTAAATTGCTGGCACATGTGTAGAAGGTAGTATTAACCCAAGGTAAAAGTATTGTGTGGAGTTCTTAGTGATCTAGTCCTTGCTAGATGGTCTCATTGTGGTACTCTTACCTTGGGGTGAAACTGACTTCCATGCATGCATCAGCAGTTTAAAATTTCAGGTCAGTAACTGGTGGATACACAGGTGCTACATTTAGCTAATTAAGAGATAAGCAGGGAATATGTTCAGTGTGAGAAAAATTTATAGGTAGATCAGCAAGTGTGAAAGTTACTTTGTAGAGTTACTGTTTGAATTCCATTATAACAATTTTCAAGATAGCACTTTGATTTTTTTTAATATACGTAAGCCATGTAATCATAATGAGCAAACCCAGTAGTTTTCCGTTTTTATGAGCAACTGCAATATGGTTTGCTTGAATTTGTGTCTTTAGTTTTGCTATGACTTAGAAGTCAGCTTTACTTACAGAAATCTATGCTAAAAGTGAATGTTTTAAAGACTTTACAATTGATGCAGCAGATTAGGTTTGATGGGGATAGCATTTTAGTGTTACAACTCTTTGGTCTTAAACTAAGCAAAAAAAGAAGCAAAATCAATAAGTGTTGTGAAAATTAACAAATAATTTAATTCTCTAAGTTATAAAATGAAACTTACAATAGTATGAGTTGGGTCCAAAATAAATGGTTTTCTGAGTGAATTCCAGGTCCTCAAATCTGCTGGTTTGCCAACAGTCTTGATGTATCACAATGGCATTGTCCAGAATTCCTTTGAATAAATTCACAATCTCAGTATAATATTTTACTCCAGAGTCAAAGATCACTTTATAATTCCAATGAATAATCCAAATAATATTTTACTACAGAGTGTAAGAGCACTTTGTAATTCCAAGGAATAATCCAAACAAATGATTTCCTCTTAAATTATATCTAAACACAACACTGTATATAAAATTATATCTAAACACAACATTAAAAACATCTGCAGACTGATATTAAAATAAGATGGGAAACAAGAATGAATTAATTAATCACTTCTCTCTCCTTATATGCACACTAAGGCTGTATTATGATTTTGAAGTCACAATACTTTCTACATGACATTTGTCACAATACCCAGTGTCACAACAGAACCCACCTAACTGATCTAGCCAATGGGAAATTAGCCCAAACTTGTCAGCAGGTTCATTATTATGATTAATTTTAAAAATTGTCAACACCTATTTATAGCTCATATGCAATCTACAGAGATGTACCAAAAGTGAAAAAACAATATATACATAGCAAAAGCACTCCCCCATAATAAATCCATTCATTATAACGTGGTTCAGTTATATTTTATGTTCATTGATCCCATTTCATTATGTGGTATTAAAATTGTGTATCATGCTTCATTCATTATAAAGTGGCCTCACTACAAGTATACTTTATGGCCCTTTTCAGAGAGTGTTATAATAAGGGAGTATGATAGATTTGCAGAGTCACCTGGACAGTGTTTGTAATAGACTACAGTACGTTTGAAGAGTCACATGGGCAGCATTATAATGAGGGAACATATGAAGCTTGCTTTACTATGAGGAAGTGCAATAAGCTTGAACTCAGATATACACCATTATAATAAGAGTACAATAAGCTTGCAGTCATTAACAGTATTATAATGAGGACATACAATAAGCTTGCAGTCATAAATAACATTATAATGAGAGAATATAATAAGCATGCAGTCATAAATAGCATTATAATGAGGGAGTACACTAAGCTTGCAGTCATAAACAGCATTATAATGAGGGATTATAATAAACTTGCAGTCTTATAAAAAGCATTATAATGAGGCAGTACAATAAACTTGCAAACATAAATATAATGAGTACAGTAGACTTGCAGTCATTTAAAAAGCATTATAATGAGGGAGTACAATAGACTTGCAAATAAGAAACAGCATTATACTAAGCATTACAATAACTTGCAGTCATAAACAGCATTATAATGAGGGATTATAATAAACTTGCAGTCTTATAAAAAGCATTATAATGAGGCAGTACAATAAACTTGCAAACATAAATATGAGTACAGTAGACTTGCAGTCATTTAAAAAGCATTATAATGAGGGAGTACAATAGACTTGAAAATAAGAAACAGCATTATACTAAGCATTACAATAACTTGCAGTCATAAACAGCATTATAATGAGGGAGTAAACTAAACACGAGGTCATAAAAAGCATTATGAGTACAATAGACTTGAAATCATAAACAGCATTATAATGAGGGAAAACAATAAGCTCGCAGTCATACATACATCATTATAATAAGGCAGTACAATTAACTTGTACTGTAATCACATTATGAGGGAGTACAGCAAGCTTATAGTAATAGCATTATATTGAGGGAATAGCATTATAATGATGTACCCATAAGCTTTCAGAGTAACATGGACAACATCAAAATGAGGGAGTATCATAAGCTTGCAGTGAGTCACTTCATCAGATACTTTATTGCAGACTAGTTAGCTGATAGAACGGTCAGCCAGGAGTTTTTGTACGGATTAAATCCAAGTCAGGCTGGTCTATTTTCCCTGTGACATAGGTCACCCATGTTCCACTCTCAAATATCTAAGAATTTACATTTTGGTTTGCATGCATGTTTCAGAGCCAATAGTAACTAATGAGATTAAGGAGGCAAAGAGACTGGAAATTGCTGGTGTTCAGGAGGCAGAGAAAGGAGAGATTCTCAATTCACTAGAACTATTTGGTCAAGCCATTCAGATTGCACCAAATTTTGCTTCAGCCTACAACAACAGAGCACAGGCACTGAGATTGAATGGGGATGTAGAAGGTAATTTTTCTTTCTCAGTTGATCTGTTTGTCACTCTGACGATCTGTTTGTCACTGTCCTGTTTGTCACTCTGTCAATCTATTTGTCACTCTGTCTGTATTGCATGAACAGAAACACTGATTGTTTGTTGATAAGAATGCCATTGTGTATATTTTCTTAAGTTCATTTGTTCTACCTGTAACAAATTCAACATAAATTAAACATAGGTGTCTCAGGGACCCCTGACCTGCAAGATCAAATACGCATGAAATTCTCAAAAGATGCACAGTTTCTCCTTGTAACACATACCCATGATCCACCTCCATTTTGTCCAGGACACTTCTTCCTTTCATATTCTGGTAGCCATGGTCAATCTGCAGAATATATTGGTTGAAAGACAAATAGGTTTTGTAGTATAAGTTTTGTTTTAGAGCCAAACACTGTGGATTGCTGGCACTTACAGTAATTAAGAAACCTACAGATTCTGGGGTATAAAGGTTAAAGATCAAGGTCATGTTAGGTCTAATAAGAATATAACAGTTTCTTCACAGTAAATTTAGTTTAAAGACCACATACCTTGACTCAAGGTTCCTCATGGAAGTACAAAGAACTATATTACACTGTGTAAGGTCATGAAAATTGGATCATATGGTAGATAACATTTTCAGGTTTGTTTTACAGGAGCTATGCATGACCTGAATAAGGCCATTGAACTGAGTGATGGGAGAGGAACAGTGGCGTGTCAGGCCTATACTCAGAGAGCTCTGATCAGGCGTCTTGAAGGTAATCATCAAATTGTTGTCTTCATTTTTTCATCTGTTTATGCCATTACTTAAAAACTTTTATGGTCCACTTATTGGGGAGGCCTCAGATGTCGCCATGTTGTAGTCTTTGAGGTGGACAAACTGATTTTGGATAATCATTTTATGAGTTCCATTTTTTAGGTCATAGTTATGAGTGAACATTTTTTTATGCATGTGCTGTATTCCTGAGGATGCTTTAGATGGAGTCAGCATTTCAAGGCAGTCACTAAACAAATCAGAAGAAGTGGCACAGAGAATTGACATATCCGTCATGTTAATTGTAATTTTTTGTGACTCATCCCTTCAGATTGCAACATTTGTAAATATCGGAGACATTTTAAAGAAATTTTAAGCAATAGATGCAGGAATCTGAAAGAATCACCAGTTTAGCAATGTCAATTTTGATCATTAAGAAATCCACACTTTGGCA
Source organism: Megalonaias nervosa (assembly GCA_016617855.1). Classification (NCBI taxonomy): domain Eukaryota; kingdom Metazoa; phylum Mollusca; class Bivalvia; order Unionida; family Unionidae; genus Megalonaias; species Megalonaias nervosa. Next base: position 92,571 of record JAECUM010012503.1, on the reverse strand, counting down.
TCATCCATCTTATTCACACATATGGTTAAAAACCTGCATGATGTGGCAAATCTATACATGTACCTGTATGGCTGATATTTCTAAAATTTAAATTATAAAATTTGTTTTGAGTGTTTTACCCAATCAGATCACTCTAAATTTAAAAGGAAACCCAACTGCAGAAACTTTGGAACTCTTTAAGTTGTTTGTAATTATTGAATGATGCCGATGACAATGATGATAATCAGGTGGTTGGATGGTGATATTGATCACTATAATTATCACCAGGTTATTATTATTATTATTATTATTAGTTCTCTTATATATGCTATCATGATAATTATTTCATTATCTTCTACCACTATATTTCCTTTCTTTATCATCATCTTTATCTTTTTTCCCTACAGGCAATGATAATGAAGCAAAACAGGATCTAACCAGGGCAGCCAATCTGGGTGGCCATTTTGCCAAGCAGCTGCTGGTGTCCATGAACCCCTATGCAGCTCTTTGTAACCAAATGTTGGCAGAGGTCATGACCAAACTTCGGTCTGGGGAATCCACAGAGGAGACTTACGAGTCATAGGGCATTACCATATAACTAGGTTTTATTATGTTAATAAACAGTAACAGTTACTTGTTTTGTGTTTCATTTTTGTTTGAAATGACAATTCCTATCCTTTAGATCATCGCTGATTATTTCTCAGTGTACCCTGGCAGTGGAAAAAAATGTACCTTAAACAATGTATGATATAGTAGTGTTATCCATCATCTTTTTTCTATTGTGTAATAGTCAACCAAGACAGGATACAATTAGTTGCATAAGTCCATTGTTGCTGCTCCTGGTGAGAACAATTTTAAACTTCACTCCTTGAAATGCAATCTCCCTCTGTGTGTGTGTGTGTGTGTGTGTCTCTCTCTCTCTCTCTCTCTCTCTCTCTCTCTCTCTCTCTGTGAGGGCCCTGTGTCATCTTAAGTGCTTGCTTTTACCACTCTCTGCCATTCTGCCATTTCTCCCTAGTCCATGTGGGTTTAAGTCTTTGGTAGAGCTAACATGGGTATGTGAGAAAGCTTACCATTAGCTTCCTTGTGGGTCAGTAGTTCTTACCATGGTTTTCCCAGGTTCTTCCACCACCATGTATATTGACTGCCATGTATATTCTGTTGTGTGCTAACCAGTGGTGTTAAGTCCACAACAATAACAACAGCAACATTGCTATTAATGGAATTCATGCCAACAATTCACACATGACCTGTGAAAAACAAGTAAAACATTGAATTTGCATGTGTAGGCTATCATGTGCTGAAAAATGGCATTAAAACCCCAACAACTTCCTGTGAATTCTGTTTCCTTTATTACAAAAATGCAAAGAAGTCATAAATTGAATTATATCAAATGTAAGCATAAAAATGGGGCAACAATGGTTTGTGCCAGATGCATTGTAGTGATATGATATTGTAGCAGGCCTTGACACAATCAGAAAACCATCATTTTGAGGCAAATGAATCACACTTTATCTCGAATCAGAATAGGGTTCTTCAAGGGTCAAGCTAGACTTGAATTTTAGGGAGAAGCAACTTCTCCTTTTGGACATAACAGTGATAAGTGAGATCTCAACAGGGAGATGTGGACGCGAAGCAAGAAATGCAACATAATATATATATATATATATAATGTGTGTTCTCTTATTTGAATTATGCCCACAATTTCCCAGTATTCATATTTGCATTAACATTGGATTTAAGCAATACTTTATTTTCTAGTAGAAAATTTTCTTAATTATTTTGGCCATATGACTCTAAAAGAGAATAATAGAAACTGCATTGTAACTAAATTCGACTGCGTAACTAGATTACATTATTGTAATTGCAAGTTGGTAAAAATGCTTAATTAACTACCCTTAATCAATTTTTTTTTAAAATATATATTTTTGTATTTTTTTTATATACTTTTTAAAAGTTCACAATAACGGCACTTTCAAAGATTCCTAAACGCCATTGACAGAACCCCTGTACCATGTACATGAGGGCAAATGCACAAGTGTCCTTATTTCTTTGTTGCGGATAAAACATCACCGTAACTATTCATACATAACACAGTAAAATGCATAAAATTACAGACATGGCTAATTTATAGTCGGTATATGAACTAAATCCCTCTTTCCTACCGAATCAACACCGACGTGAGTGCATCTATTTTTAGAAGGAGGGGTTTTCGTAATGTAATCACTCACTTTATATAGCTTCATTACAACAGTCCATGATAGGATTGCAAATTTATGGTTTATTTATTTGTCTACGTACTTGTATTAATTTTAGGCATTGATTAAATATTATCTGCTTCGCAGCTTTTTTTCCGTATTTTCATAAATACGACTCGCGTCAGAAAACAACTTTGACCTTACAACGCTTCTCGCTAATTCCACAACATAGCATTGTCTCATACGTTTCTGACCTATATAATTGCATTTTAAAGTTAAATCTTAAATAACATAATACCTAGACTTTGCTTTCTATGAATGATATATTTTTCTGAATATATTTGCTCGATGATTTAGGAAAGCAGACAATCTAATAAACTGGTACTTCCAAGACATAGCGACGTCCGCCATTTTTTCCCGTTACTGGTACACTTACAGTTTCAAACTAATTTTATGACGAAATAATATACAAGAGACAGTTAAAATATCCAGATCACCGATTTTATTTTTAAAACACAAATTGCTATATACATACTATTGCTAAAGTTTCGAAACACAAGTTTGTATGTTTTTATCATCGAAGGATAATATGCGTAAATCGGGTAGTGATAGGGGCCTTAGCTGCCAATTCGTGAAATGGTTAATGGTCAATCAGTTTTCAAAACACATGCCTGTGAATGTGCAAGAGTTTGTTTGTCAGCGTAATTGATATCAAAACTAGGCCTAGCTACTGATGGCTTTAAGAATACCGTTCGCTGCAACACAATACTAGAATAAACCTGATAAACCCCGCTTAAGGCGAGGGGGCATTTCAAAGATATGAGTTGTCAATGTACCTCTAAAAAATTCACAGGGCGAAGTCGTTTCGCTTTTCTAACAGAAGAAAGCGAAGTTTACATATTTTAGGTGACTTAATCGCCCACTTCGCCTGGTAGCGTGACCCCTGAGTTCTTATACATGCTACCAAACTATCTTCTGATTCACTAATATGATATTATCTTTAACCCCAAACCATGCCTTGTACGTCAAAAACCATACCTTGTATGCCAAACCATACCTTGTACACCCAAATCCATACCTTGTATGCTAAAAGTTATACCTTGTGCATTTTCTTGAGTACAAAACCATAACTTCTATGCCCAAAACCATGCACAGGATTCCCACGCCACTGGGAAATCGGGGGAAAAAGTCAGGAGAAATGAAAAAAATTTTCCCGACCGTGAAAAGTCCGTGAATTTTGCAAATATTGACGAAAGTCGGTGAAAAACCCGGAAATTTTCCGCCACCTCTTGAAGCTCCAAATAATTATGTAATTGAGTCGTGACTCAACTGATAGTGAGTTGAATTTATCGAGATCTGACCAGAATATTTGGAGGTTGCAGTATGGATCATTTTACTGCTTGATATAAACATATTTGTTGCGTCAACCCAAACACTCAGTGGATTAGATTCATCTAGTAGACAAGATAAAACTAAGGCGTTAATGAAATTTGACCTGGTACTCGTGATTTGCAATTTGCTAGTCGCACGAGTACACGTGTCTCACAACCCACATGTTCATGACATCATAAATCCAGTAGTCATGTTTTATCAATAATAACCCATTTCAAATGTTGTAGAAAAAATAAAAAATATTAATAAAAACAAAAAAGCGAAAGAACACAAAGCCCTATATATTTATTCCAGAACAACTACCAGGGTTTTGTTGTATCATGTGACTACAATGTTGACATGTGCTCTCTCCTTGATGAATCTGACTGGCCAGATTGAGCGACAGGTTTCTTGTCATTGTTCTCAAAATAAATATGCTGACAATTATATGTTCCTTCTGGTTTTTACAAAAGGTATCTGACTTTCATTTAATATAATTGAATTTTTGTACAACATTAAAAAGGAGTTTGTCGTCGATATCACGTGACTATTTGACTTGCAATGTCGTTGTTTGAAATTTGTGAAGTCATGTGACTAGATATGCAAATGGCGAGTACCGGGTCAGGTTTCATCTATGCTGTAGTTTCGTCTGGTCCGTCAGCAGATTAAAGACAAAACGATTATAATACTTGCCATTTCTGAGAAAATAAAACCATTTTCCTATCGATTTCATGCAGGTATAGTTGACATAACATCACTTAAATTTGCTAGGCCCGCTGGTAAGTGACTACCATATGTCGCTACCGCATGGTGGCGGCAAATTCCAAATTTCAACATGCAATTGCTGACCCCACACCTCATCCTAAATATGCAAATGTGAAAAATGGGGTGGGAATATTCGGAGGAAATCCGTATTAGAAAACGGACTGCTATTTGTTTTAAGCCAAAGTTGTTGTCCAAAATGACGAATCACTGAGCAGAACTTTGGCGTGAAACTATTACACAGTGGCATGAAGCATTGGTTTCAGATCTTAAATAGGACAGGAAATTGTCATCCCTTGTATTATATATTAAACAACGATACGAGTCCCTGTATCAATACAGGTTTGGGGACTGGTTTTTCGAATTACAAGAAGACATGATTTTTCAGAAAATTCAGTCCTTGTCTGTTGTCAAAATTTAAATCAACCCTTTTGTAAATGTTTTTTAAGTGATGGATTTTTAACCAAATCCTCTTAAAGAGTTTAGTACATGTTTTATAATTGTAACATTATACATGTGTAACTGACCAATCAGAACCCTCTGTGCATGAGTCATAGTTCCATTGGTACTATCTACAGGCGTCTGCCTCTTTGATAGCACTCTGTGTTAAGACCTCACAGTAGTCACTTGTATATATTAAAGTTATTGATAGTTAGAACACGGCGTCTCATCTTATGTTTTAACGCAATAACACAACATGGTGTCAGAAGTGGGATCTTAATTGGAATAGCACATGGATCGTAAATAGATATTTTGAAACAATAACTTTACAATCCACGGAAGATTTTGCACGAATTTAGAACCTTAAAAACGTTGAAAATTCTGCATACGAACTTAATACCTTCGAAATGGATCTTTCCGGCGTGCCAACCCCTACCATGGACTGGGACAATTCCAACCTTACCACATCATGGGCTAAATTCCAACAACACTGTGAAATAATATTTAACGGACCGATGAGTAAAAGAAGTGATGCGGTCAAAGCCAACTATATTCTACTTTGGGTAGGCGACAAAGGTAGAGATATTTTCAACACATGGGCTCTGACGGATGAAGAAAAAAAAGAACCCATCAGCGCTCTTTACAAAATTCAAACATCACGTGCAATCAAAATTAAATCCGGTCTTTGCCAGATTCAAGTTTAACAATGAAATTCAAGGCTCCAGGTCAATAGACCAATATGTGACTTCACTGAAACTCTTGGCCAAGGACTGTCTCTTCAAAGACGACATTATTCGTGATAGAATTGTTTTCGGGGTATCGTCATTAAGGATACGAGAAAAACTTATCAGCGAAGGTGAAAAGTTGACCTTGGAAAAGGCCATTAACATCAGTCAAAGCCATGAATATGCCCAGAAACAGCTCCAGACCATGTCTGCATCAGCCAGACCAGAAGTGCATGCGACAATTCAACGACAAAAGAACTACAGCCGAAGAAGAAATGGACCACGTCTTCCAGACGGAGCGTCAACGCGACCTGTGGACACTACAGATACAAATCACATTCAAGCCAGGACAAGTGCCCTGCAAAAGGAAAGACTTGCAATAAGTGTCATAAACTCAATCACTTTGAGAAAGTCTGTAGATCAAAAACGGTCAGTGTGATTAACAATGAATATCAAAACCAGGATTTATATATTGATATTCAACGACATAGGTCTTTTCCCAGGAGAATGTACCATACACATCGACCCCAAGGCTATACCTGTAGTGCACCCTCCGCGGCGAGTACCTGTTGCACTTCAAGACAGACTCAAAACTGAACTTGATCGCATGGAAAATGAAAATATCATTGCCCCTGTTACATCGCCTACAGCATGGGTAAATTCTATGGTCGTCGTCGAAAAGCAATCGGGTAAACTAAGGGTATGTCTCGACCCACAAGATCTTAACAGAGCAATTTTGCGTCCCCATTACCCTATGCGCACATTAGATGATATCCTACTCCAATTATCAGGTACAAAATACTTCACCAAATTGGATGCACGGTCAGGGTATTGGGCAATAAAACTGTCACGTGACTCTTCATACCTCACAACTTTCAACACCCCTTACGGCCGTTAATGTTTCTTGCGTCTCCCATTTGGTTTGAAATCATCGATGAGAGTTTTGAAGGTTTAAGATAAGATAAGAATTCTTTATTTCAGACTACATAGTCCATACATCTAAATTAAAATACGGATATAAAGTAAAACATTGTAAACATAAAAGAACATATATATCATACGTACAAGTATACAGATACATCTACAACAATTAACTGCGCCCTGCATTGTTAAGAATGAAATTAAGTGGCACATTTAAAGAGTAATTTGTTCCATCTACTAATAATATGAGAATTTAAATGAATGTCGTAGTTCCAAAGTGATTTCAAATATACAGTTCTCACTATTAGATAGTCTTGTTATCATTGAGAATACATACTTTCTCATTACTTCCTCAAAACTGAATACATTATAATTTACAAACATGTTGGAGGCACTGTTCCATCTAGGAAGACCTAATAGAAAACGAAGACTATTATTATAACCAATTACTAGTTTTCTTTTCATACATTCACTAAAGTTTGTCCACAGTGGAGCACAATACATAGTGCAGCAATAAGATTTGAATAATCTAATTTTGATACTCAATGAACAATTCTTAAATTTGCGTAGAAGCATGTTTGTTCGAGTACACAAATATCGATAATGTCTCATCATATCTTCATTATCTGACTGATTGGATTTCAAAATATGACCCAAATACATATAACTGTGGACATATGTAAGAGCATTGCCGTTAAGATGTACAGTGGGAGGTGATGGTAATTTAAAAGAAGTTGGCTGAAAGACCATGCATACTGATTTTTGTGTATTATAGATGATATCATTCTCTAATGCGTATTGTTCACATATCTTCAATAATTTCCTTAAACCTGTGATAGAAGGACTTATCAGTGACATATCATCAGCAAAACTAAAATTGTTAAGAAACAACACATTTGGTGGCAGACGTAACCCTACGTAACACTGGCCCAGAATACGATTTAACTCGTCCATGTATATATTAAATAACAAAGGGGAAAGAATACCTCCCTGCCTCACCCCATTGGTTAAATGGAAAGCGCTGGATATTACACTTCCCCATCTCACATAATACAACTGTTTGCCATACCAGTTAACTAAAGTATGAACTATGTATACAGGTATTTTAATATCAAGCAACTTTTTAAAGAGTGTCCAATGATTGACCCTATCAAATGCCTTACTAGCGTCTAAAAAGCATGCAAATACTGGGCTGCTATGTTCTACATAATAGCTGACGGTTTCCTTAAAGGCATATAGGAATAAATCTGTTGAATGCTGCTTTTTAAGACCAAACTAATTATCGGAGATTGTGACTTCACATCTTTGTAGTATGACGCATTAAAATATTTTTGAGATAATAGTCGTAAGAGCTATAGGTCTGTAGTTATTTTTGTCCGCCAGGTTACCAATTTTGCTTTTCAGTAGCGGTATAATTGTAACTTTTGTGAAATCATCTGGTACAAAGTTATGCACAAACATACAATTAAATAAAATCATTAATAGCCCATGAAGTTAGTATCTGAAAATTTAAAATGTTCCACATATAAAAAATCTGATCCTCGACATTTACCACCTTTTTGTCTTGTTATTGCATTTTGGATCTCAGATAATGTGATTACCTCAATATAAGCAGAAGGGGTATTCAATGCTGAAGTAACATGCTTCTTATTCGAATCGTTTCTAACACTATTGAGTAAGTCTTCAAAATGATTTTTCTACATGTTGCATATATTATTTTGACCATGATTCCCATCAATGCAGATTGGTAGTTTATTGGAAGTTGTCGTAGTACTTTGTTTAACTTGCCTCCAGAATTCACGTTGGTCGACATTTTCAAATTTTTGTACTAGCGAGTCTGCTCTATGTTTTACTTCATCCTTCTTGCATATTCTAAGAGCATACTTAAATTGTGCTCTTGTTTGGCGCATTCGGTTACTTAATTGTCCATGACGAGGTTTACTGTTATCACGCCACATTACGTAAGCATTTCGTGCAAAGTCGTGTAGTTCTTTGACACAGTCATTCCAGCCTGGTTTAACCCGGTGGCCACGTTTGGATTTTCTAGCCAATCTATTACCGGATTTCGATAAAGCTTTTACTATATCAGCGTATAAACCATTTATCTGTTTCATATGCACCTGATTAGTGCAACCATGGTCATTACAGATCCCATGTGGGATCTCAATCTTGTTTAATAAAAATGCAGATGTCTGAGCATAATTCAGTTTTTCGTCAGAAGTAAGGTCTGACCAATTAATGTTGTATTTCAAGTTTAAGAGTTCATTGTGGCAAGAATCAAATCTAGGAAGTAGATCGATTTGGTATCGTTTCGATTTGTGACGATATACTAGTTTTTGGACGCACACGCGACGAACATGATACAAATTTGAGAAATATTCTCAAACGTTCCCTCGAAAAAGGAATCCGGCTAAATGAGGAAAGACTAGAAGTAGATGTCACAGAAGTACAGTACTTCGAGCACATTTTGTCAGCAGAAGGTCTCAAACCCAACCCTGCCAAAGTAGCAGCGGTCAGAGAAATGGAACCCCCTCGTAACCGCGCTGAGTTAGAAACCATTCTTGGCATGGTTAACTACTTGTCCAAATTTACCCCAAATTTGGCAGAGGCCACCGGTCCATTAAGACAACTGTTAGCGAAAGACGTAGAGTTTTTATGGGACTCTCCTCAAATAGACGCATTTCAAAAGGTCAAAGACATAATTACTATAACCCCGGGACCTGTTCTGTCCTATTTTGACCCTAAGAAACCACTGACTTTGCAAGTTGACGCGTCAAAATATGGGCTTGGTGCCGCCATAATGCAAGATGATAAGCCCGTGGCTTATGCATCAAAATCTTTGACCACGACTGAAATTAATTATGCTCAAATAGAGAAAGAAATGTTCGCTATACTGTTTGGATGCAAACGGTTCCATCAATATGTATACGCGAGAAAGGTACACGTTCAAACTGACCACCTTTCACTTGTCTCTATAATGAAAAAGCCCCTCTATGCAGCCCCACCGCGACTACAACGCATGCTTTTGCAACTACAGCGTTATGACCTAGAGGTAAAACATTACCAAGGTAAGAACATACCCGTAGCAGATACACTCTCCCGTAAGTTCTTATCTGATACACACCCTATCATATCTGATGGTATAGATATGCGTGTGCATATTTTGTTATCAGCATTACCTGTATCTGATCGTAAGAAGGAAGAAATTCAATCTCTCACTGAACAAGACCCCCAGCTGGTCATACTGAAACAGGTCATAATTGAAGGTTGGCCTGAAAAGAGGTCAAGCTGTCAATCAGAGATAATCGAATTATAGAGATACACTTTCAGTTGTAGATGGGTTAATCTTGATAGGTCACAAAATAGTCATACCACAAGCCCTCAGGCAGAAAATGCTAGAAACTGTACATTCAGGACATTTAGGTATAGAAAAGTGTCTGGAAAGATCCAGAGATGTTTTATTTTGGCCAAGAATCTCAGCTGACATTTCCGAATTTAGTGTCAAAATGCTCTATCTGCTTAGAGCACAGAAGTTCTAACCAAAAGGAACCTCTCATTATCCATGACGTCCCTGAATACCCGTGGCAAAAAGTCGCCACAGACCTATTTACATGGGATAATAAAGAGTACATTGTTGTAGTAGATTATTTCAGTTGCTACTTCGAAGTTAAGGCACTCGTAAGCTCAAAAAGTTGCACTGTTATCAATCACAAGAAAAGCATTTTCGCGCGTTTTGGAATACCGGAAGTCGTTGTCAGCGACAATCAAATATGCTATTCTTCCCGCGAGTTCGCAAGCTTCGCGAAAGAATGGGACTTTAAACACGTTACATCGAGTCCCACATACCCTCAGTCGAACGGCCTAGCAGAGAAAACAGTTCAAACTGTAAAGAGAATTCTCTCAAAAGCAAAAGCCGACGGCAAAGAACCACTTACAGGCATATTAGAGTATCGAGCCACTGCTCTTGATATCGGGTTCTCATCAGCAGAATTGTTGATGGGGAGACAGCTCAGATCAATTCTCCCAACAATCCGCAAAAAATTAATTCCCAGAACACCCATCACCGCTGAGGTCAAAAAGAAAATTACACTTCGTAAGAAGAAAACAAAGAATTATTATGATAAAAGTGCAAAACCACTTAAGGAAGGGGAATCAGCCCAAGTTCAATTGAAAGGTCAAAACGTGGAACCTGCCGTTGTAAAAAGAAAACACAGCGAAAGGTCATACACAGTTCGCACCAAAGATGGTACCATTTATCGTCGCAATAGACGTCAGCTCATGAAAACTAATGAAACACACCCCCTACAATGTAATATAAATGCGCCCTTCTCTCAGATTGAAAACACACTGTGTACAGCTGTATCACTCCCCGCAAATGCCAGTAAATCAATTTCAAAATCAATAGAATCTCAATGTTTCAGCCAAAGTACACCTGAGCCTGACGCAACAATCCCACAAGATTGTAGATCTGGTTTTAATCAGAATGGGGGAGTGTTGTGGCTTTTCTTTACATTTTTAGAACTTAACTTTTAATTGGCTTTTTATAGCCAGTAGTATGCTAATGTAACTTTAAACCCCACAGGTACATACATACATACATACATACATACATACATACATACATACATACTTCTTGCTATAATCATAATCAGCAGAATTGTGTTGCATTTCTCAATTTTTTTTTTTTTTTTTTTTTTGCAGTTGAAATGGCCTATCCTTGGTATCCAGCACCTTTCTTTTGGCAAAGTAACATGAAAATATTCTGCAAAAGAAATTGCATTGAAAATTGTAGAATTAAATTTCATTGATGTGGTACTTCGTCTATGATAGCCCATGGGACCTGATAATAACTATTGCAAACATGAGGCATGAGTCTAGAATCAAACAGGGATAACTGTAAGCATGGCATTCTCTTGTTATAAAAGGGCCCTTCATTTATAACACAGTTCCTATTATATGGTCCATCATTATGACACAGTTTTTATTATAAGGCACTTCATAACAATGCTCCTGTTATAAGGCCATTCATTACAACAATGTTCCTGTTATAAGGCCATTCATTATAACAATGTTTCTGTTATAAGGCCATTCATTATAACAATGTTCCTGTTATAAGGCCCTTCATTATAAGAGCTTATGTTATAAGGCCCTTAATTATAAAATGGTTCCTATTATAAGTACCTTCATTATAACATTCCCTATTGTGAGGCTCTTCATTTATAATAGTGCCTGGCATAAAGTTCCTTCATTAAAACAGTTATGTTATAAGGCACTTTATTAAAACACAGTTCCTATTATAATACCCTTCATTATAATAGTTTCTATCATAAGGCCCTTCATCACAAAAACACAGTTCCTATTATAAGGTACTTCATTATAACATAGCTCCAATTGTAAGGCCCTTCAGTCTAACACAGTTCCTATTATAACATGGTTCCTATTGTAAGGCCTTTCATTATAACACAGTTCATTTCATTAAGTGGTAATAAAAGTATATGTATCATGTCAAGATTCTATGGTCTTAAATAAAGTACCAAAAAAGAGTGAAAATTAACATGTTATGTCAAATTCAACAAATAATTTATTTTTATTGAATACAAGGTGAACAATGTAATAAAAAAATATGGTATTGCGAATTGAATTCCAAATAAATCTAGAATTTCTAATACAAGTCCTAATGATTAAAGTTCTGAATAAAATTTAGTGGTATTCCAATATACATCCAGCACTGGAAGTGTGGTTGGTTGTGCCTGTGATGGCCTGTGTTGTAGTTATGTGCCAACAGTCTTGTTGAATCACAATAATACAATCCAAGAATATATTCTTATTTAAATTTCACTATAAATCCAAGTCTCAATTTCCAAGAATGTTATTTCTGAGCACTATGTATTTCCAGAGAAGAATACGTTGAATTAAATGACTTTAATAAATAAATTCCATTCCAAAAATAATACTGGACACAACAATAATACAACTGATTCTGCTCGGAATGAATAGTTTCTAGATAAACAAAATTATATAGTCCTCTATTTGACCTCAGGTCACAATTAGCATTTTCTGTTTAAAAAAATCTATTACCTGATGGAAAATTTCATTCTGGAAGGATCCAAATGTTTACAAGATAAAGTTTTAGTTGCAATTAAAGGTCTGTTACTAAAATTATAGTATAAAATTTGGTACACAACAGGTAGACCCGGCATTTCATGGGAAATTTCCGAAGTACTGGACTAAAGATTGAGATAAACATGTTTACGAAACCAAAATAAATGATTTATGTTAGGTAGAAAACGAACTTGATTTTAGACAAGGTCAAGTCCAAAATATAACTATCCATAGCATATAATGAAGATCAGAAAAAACCCACTAACAAAGAATGCAGATTAAAATATACGTAATAATGTATTTCACTGTAAGATAATCTCGCTATACTAGGGGACAAAACTCTGCTTGCCATGGACAACATGTTTTTGTAGGTGGGGACAATGTCAAGCATGGCTTTAATTCGAGGTTCATAATATTTTAGCGAAATAATTAATCACTCCAGCCAGAACAGGGTCAAAGTTATCAAAACTAGGAGAACTGAGGGTACAATGTGTAAATTAATCAAATTTAAAACAGCCGTTTTAATCTTCATTTCCTTGATATGAGCCGTATAATTAAGGCGCTGATCAAATAATATCTTGTTTTTAAGTATTGCAACTTTTTACTTTCTATGAGGTAGTTGCGGTAGTCCTACGATGTAAGACTTCGACCCTGATAGTTATATTTTGAAGGTCTATGTCTTACTGCCTAAATAATGGCGCTGTGTAACGTGTTCAGAGGTCTACTAACATCGGAACGAGAAGTCATATTTTCAGGTATATCTCACACACTTGGCGGCCCATATCGAACAAAATATTGAAGAAAGTGTTTAGATAGCTTCGTTTCGTTTAAGATTCTAATCATCCTTTTAACCAATTTCAGCATTCGCAGCTTCCATTGTGTGGTAAGGTTCAAACTCGAAGACTTTAAAAATACAATGAAAACTTGCAGTGCTTTTGGGAAGGGGGAAGGGGAATGGGGCTCAGGTTTCTTTTTTTTTTTTTACTGGGCCAAGTATTTAAGTTATCGATGTTCGCATTATCAATATTGTCTTGTCATGATCTCCACCATTAGTAGTAATTATGTTAACTAGGATCATAAGTAATCTTAACGGTTTGAACGTTATGGGGGAGGCACACACACACACACACACACACACGTGCGCGCGCGCGCGCACGCACACAGTGTTTTGGCGGTTATTTCTATCCATACTTAACAGAAACATGATGTTCAAGATCATTTTTGCCATGAATATGTTTTAAAAGTCATGTTTTGCTTTTGGGGCACTCCAGTCATTTTGCAATTTACTATTAAGTACATGACATATATTCCTGAATGCTAAATTCAAAAACTGAACATATATCACTTTAATTCATCATAACTTCCTTTAATTCATCATAAAGTCCTATTCGGTGAAAATAAAATTATATTACTAAAAACAATCCAAACCAAATTATTTCAGCAGCTAATTTTGAATATGTAGCGATTCATAAGATGGACATCACAATACGACTAGGGTTTTTTTTTTCAACAGTACTGAGGTACCAGTTAGCGTATACGTCAGATACACGTTGTCGACTTTGCTTTCGACTTAGCCAAGCCCATTTTAGTTCTTAGGCTTGTTAATGGGTCCTTTGGTAGTAAGACTCGTACTATATCTTCTTCATAAAGCGATCGATAACTTCATATAGAATGTTTGATTGCCTTAGGTTTGCAGATTCTTTAGCTTTTCTTCATAATAAAACGTTGATGGGGATATTTATATTTGCCGTTTTGCATTTCCTATATAATTACCGTCGCCGCTTATGTATAAGGCTTTACGGTATAACGGTACCAATTGCGCAAGTCCAGGTGGGTGGAGCTTAAGGGTGTAGGGAACATTGTATTCAGAAATAAACAACAACACTAGCTGTGATTGGTGCATTATGTAAGAGTTGTACTCTCTGTTAGACTTTAAAAAAAAGTTTAGCCTCTTGGCAACATGTGAGATTATGTTAATTCCTATCTAGATCATATTTTGTATTTTTTTATGATTTTGAAAATGTGGTACACATGACTGAAAATGTGTCTGTTGTGACTAGATAACTCATACCCCTGTCTAGTTCCAGCAGAGTTATCTCTCTTAAATGCAATGGAGTACCTGGTTCTGTCATCGTCAAATTGACAATCTAACACTGCTCTCTAGAAAAGTGTGTGAGATGCACGCTAAATTAGGATAGAAAATATATTTATTTCCCCAAACATTAGCATTAAGGTCTATGGAAAAACAATTGGTACCGTGATACCTTACATCTGGAACGGCGTCATGCGCAAACAGATTGGTCTGGTTTGCAATAGAATGAGTGACCATTTTAAACATGCAAATACGATATATTAAGTTTATTTGCTTTTTTCTCTTGGCCTCTTATTGTTTCACATGCAAGATATTTTGATTGTACGTGACTTACTAACCTACAATTGTCCATCATCAACCACTTATCAGGTTGTTATTTTTCTTGTATTTTAGGGCTTATGTGGAATAACTCTTATAGGACTACTATTTGATTCTTTATAGAGTTACTTCCCTTAAAGAAGTAAACCCCGTCTCTGATTTCAATTTGTAGATTTGCTACTGATATCGCTTTTTTTTCTCCATTTACATCAAGAACACAAAAAGAAAAATTATATATATATATATATATATATATATATATATATATAGAGAGAGAGAGAGAGAGAGAGAGAGAGAGAGAGAGAGAGAGAGAGAGGGAGAGTCTCTAAAAGCATCTTAATGATATCCAACCCAAAATTAAATAAAGTGGTTTGTCCCTGGAACAATTCTGTAATCTGTAATTCCAGTTGGTATTTTCAACGTCGTGAAAGTACCTTCATTTTAGGACGTATAATAAGTTTTCATGGCGATTTATCCGTACATTCAATCAGCTCAAGATTTACTGAGGCCGTTGTTCGAGAGATTTAAATTGACCTCTTTGGGCACGGTTCCGTAATTGTTCATGTTATTTCAGTAAGACTGTTCAGGACCAGTAAAATAAAAAATAATCCACTAATTTTTCATCAACAAAAAATTAAGTTCCTACATGCGAACAACATTTGATTAATGAGCTTTGCTCGAGGTCCAGTTGCAACTAAAATTGTTGGCAGCATCTCCCTAAAAAGCCTCCAGCTCGAGGCGGACAAGATTAATTTCGCTCGTGCACCATCGTCTTTCCGGTTCATTGGGCGGGAAGATTGGCAAAGATTTAAGTTTCTGCTTGACTGCGCGCGCTGATTGGATAGACTCCTCGCCAATGACTGCCTAACGGCGGAACCAGCATCATAGTTCAACGAACTGATTAGACCGAAATCCGGTGCCAAGTGAAATGGGGCTCTCGGGGGTTTCATCTTAAAAGGGGAACAATACCTTAAACATGCCAGAGGATCATACTTTCATTTTTGTTTAATAAGAAATTTCTGACACTTGATAAACTTTCGGTTTTGGTTAATAAGTGACTTATGACACTTGATAAAATTTCGTTTTGATTAATAAGTGATTTCCGACACAGAATTGTATGCAAACATTCAATGTTGTTGACAAATTACAGGCGCCCGCGTGAACGCAAATCTATGTGGGCGCAGATGATGCAAAGCGGTCTTAACCCACGATTGTCCATCATCGACCGCTTATCAGTGCAAATAACGACACCAAGAATCGAATCGAAACAATGATTCAATAAGATGCAAGTATTTGTCCATCATTGAATTTCCACAAGCGCGTGCAGTTTTCTTTAAGAGTTTTTTACGCAGATATGTTTAAAGGAGGGATGATCACATGTGCGGATTTATGAGAAAATGCGAATGTTTCTCCTAATTTCCCAATAAACAAATGTTTTTATACTAAGGCAAAAATATTGAGATTTGTTTTCTTTCTTTTCTTTTATGCTTTTTTTTTCTTGTAGAGATCTCCGTATTTTATGATATTGCTATACAATTATTTTTATGTGTATTTTCTCGTTTTTCTTATAAAGTTAATTGTAATAATATAAACCAATATAAGAGTTCAAAAACCATTTTTTGATTGCAAAGACGTCTAACCGAACTTGTCGACAAAGCCTTCTCGAGTCTCTCGTTAGCTGATTGCTCCCCTGCAATTTTAGTTGGGGTTTTTTTTCGGATTTTCCCCCGGAATTATTTTAGTCACAAATTAGGAGAGAAGTGATTTGAGTCCCTACTCGATACACTTTATGGGTCATTAAAACAACTGCAGGGAGACATCAGATCGTGTTAGATTAGTGAACAAAAAATGTATTTTTTAAAAGAAAAAGAAAATAAAAAAATAAGAAGCAATATCGGCCTTATCTGTAGCTCTCCGATATTCGGATTCGACCCGGCAACGGTCAACAGTTTTTGGTCAACCATGATAAGAGGTTTTTGTCTGGTTATTCTTGAGTAACTTAATGTGTAAGTGAGAGAAAGAGACAATCTGATTAAAAGCAGATCTCCACTGTCCTTCACGTCGGACAGTGAAGATCTCATTGTAATCCGATTAGAGAAAGAAGGAATGGGGTGGGAGGGAGAATTTTTTTTTTATAGAAATTGTGGAGAAGTACCAGCTGGAAGAAATTTTTAATTTAAATACGTTTGTTTGGCACCCATAACGTCGGATCAGTTGTTCTATAGTGTATAATAGCCACTTGATTATTATTTTTTTTTTAATTTGACAAATGCAGTATAAAGCGGAAAACAGATTTTGACAGCATTTGATTCAACATCCTCCATGAAATACTAATTATGGCAGACGTAGAAATATTCCAGTCTGATAGAAAGACTAATTATGGCAGGCGTAGAAATAGTCCAGTCTAATAGCAATACTAATCATGACAGGCGTAGAAATATTCCAGTCTAATAGGAATACTAATTGTGGCAGGCGTATAAATATTCCAGTCTAATAGCAATACTAATTGTGGCAGGAGTATAAATAGTCCTGTCTAACAGAAAACCAATATCCAAAAATATAAAGTAATAAGAAAATTGACCCTTGATTTGAAGTGTGATCGACCTTTCTCACCCCATGTTTCGACGTATCAAAAATCACTTACCTGCATTTACACGAAACTAAATAAATGTAGGATACGATTTCCTGATGTCGTACTGGCAGAATCTGTGCGGTTTTGTCACGATCTTTATCTCACTTCAACAGGTACAAGATTTTATTGATTTTCTTGGAATCTGTAAAATAGATCGCACAAATAAAAAAAGAAATAAAACAACTCTGGCGCACAAGTTCCGATAATGTGTAATCATTAATGCGGGAGAACTATTCGGTTGCTGACTAACTGACCCATGGGAAAACAGTCTGCTCCGTCAGTGGCGTCACTAGAGTTGGTGTCACCCAGTGCGGTAACTCATGGTGTCACCCCCATGGGCCTCGTTCCTGTATAAAAATTCAGCAATTTTATAGACAGTCATTTTGGTGTCACCCCCTCTGATAGTGTCACCCGCTGCGGTCCGCACCCCCCTAATGATGCCACTGTGCTCCGTCAATGTTTTGGGGTATCAATTTCTATAACACCTGTCATAATGTACATCACTTGCGATCTATGACGTCCACTTGTGCGATGCCTTGCCGTAACTCTTCTGCCTATTGTTCATATCGCTTCCTACCTGGGGGGGGGGGGCAGTGGTCTAAAGCGCTCTCCGTTACGGATCACTGCCATCTCACCTCTGTCTGCGTGGGTTCGAGTCTAAGATTCGGCGAATGTGGATATGTGAGAAAGCTTGCCAGTAGCTTCTCGTGGGTCGGCGGTTCTTTCCGCGGATTTCCCGGTTTCTTCCTCCACCATTAATACTGGCCGCCATGTATAGCCTATCGTGTTCTGAAAAACGGCGTTAAGCCCCACAACAACAACAACAACAACAACAACAAAGCTTCCTACCTGCTCCTAAATTGTTCCTATTCAAGCAAGATACCTGTCAAAGATTGCCCTCTCGGCACTTGTTCTACTAGAGATGTCGTTAACGTCAGTCAGCATACAGAACGAAGGCACCCAGTAACAATTAAGTCATTTTCTTGCCAACAGGAATGGTTTGCTTGGACGTTTTCACTCTTTGCTCGTGACCTGGCTCTCCGTGGAAAATAAAAACAAGTATGTACAAATACTGGAATAGCTGCTGAACAGTGTTGTTGAAGAACGATTTTTTAAAAAATTTTATTCTTTTTTTTTTTCCAAAAAGGAAACGTAACAGAAGACTATACAAACTTCTGTCGACCAAACTACAACTCGTAAAGTCTATGATAATTATGCTGGACACTAAATCAGAAGACTTTGCCTGGGAGATATCACAATTTATCACGCTGGGTGTGTGTGTGTGTGTGTGTGTGTGTGTGTGTGTGTGTGTGTGTTATTTGGATTTTTAACGTTGCTTTAACAATTTCTCAGGGGTCCCGAGTGGCCGAGTGGTCTGAAGTGCTCACCGTTACGGATCACTGCCATCTCACCTGTCTGTGGTGGCTCGGCCAATGTGGGTACGTGAGAAACCTTGCCAGTGGCTTCTCGTGGGTCAGTGGTTCTTTCTGGGGTTTTCCCCGGGTACTTCCTCCACCATTTATACTGGCCGCCATGTATAGCCTATTTTGTGCTGAAAATGGTGTTAAACCCTATAAAATCAACAATAACAACAAATTTTCAGTCATATCGCTCTTTGCAGTGTGGCAGTTAATAGTGATGTCTAGCACTGGGGCATCACGCTGCAGACATCTAACATTATGTCCCACCCAGTCACACGCTGAACGCCAAGCGAGGCACCTGTTAGTACTATTTTTATTAGTCTTTGGTATGACTCGCCCGGGGTTCCAACCAGCGACCTCCCTCGTCCGAGGTGGATGCTCTAACCACTTAGGCTACCTGAGCGGTCCACGCTGGTATATAACATAGAAGAGTAAAACTTAGAAGAAAAGGGGGAAAAAAAGATTATAAATAATAAAAGAAAAACCTTGCAAGGATAAAATAACTTTAATTACCTCCCTAATTATTATCACTTTATGTCTAATTGGCAGACCGGCTTACTTTTGCGGCAGGGACACATGGGGGTTGGGGTCCGGGTGTCCCCCACCCCCGCTAAAAAAGAATACACACAAACGTAGTCACTTGTAACTTGAAATATGACCATCGTTTTATTCTTGCGCAAGTTTATTGGGTATTATGAACACTTTGAGCAAATAGAAACATAGACTTTGCTTTGATGCCCTTTCGAGGAAAGCCAGGGCCCTTTTGAAATTTTTGCCCCCTCCCAAAACTTGACCTGATCTGGCCCTTGGTGGTGATGGTGGTGGTGGTTGAGGGTGTGGTTAGCCAAACTATGGTCATTTACTGATGCAAAGTGTTGTTGTTTTGTTTTGGGGTTTTTTTGTGTTGTTTCTTTTTAACAATGAAATGGTATTCATTGTTGCTTGTCATTATAATTTTATTTTCATATGTAAAAATATTGTCCATTACAATGATACAGTATACGAGTCATCAGAAAAGATGTGCATCAATAACCCTAAAGGTCACTTTTATTTAACGGACCTCTCGTTTTAATGGCCATTTCACCTCTCGTGGAAAATCTCCTGTTAAGGTCACATGCTCTCTGCCGCAAAAGGCGGATAGATGTTTGCTAAGCAAACACGATTGTTTCATACAGCTCGAAGGTGTTAATCGTGAGCATCGACCGTGTCGCTTTCAGGTATGCAACTGAAGCGTTTGTTTTCCAAAGAAAGGTGTTGTTTTGGATAAAGACATGTCATGTGAATTGATGTATAAACATGTTTTATCTAGCTCATATTTCTCGAGTTCAAGTCAATCTGTCAACATAACTTTCAACCGGCTAATCCTTTCGTTGTTATTCATTAAAAATGTTAATTACGACACAATACTGCTTAGAAAATTCGCTGTTGGGGTAAATACTCGTGGTAAATCGTCGGTCTTATACCCACTCCACCACTTCCCACTTTAATCCAAAACACATTTCCCATACCCCACCCCACCCCACCCCAGAAGGGTGGTTGGGTGATCATAACAAATGTATTCATCAAAAAATGTTTAAGAGAGAACCAATTTATAATCCGTATTCGCTTTAGTTTATCAGATTTGACATAATCAACATTTTCTTTCACCGTTGCCAGATATCGGTAGTTTATGGATTGAGCTAGTGTTCTTTGTATGTATTACCGATAATGCGAAACATCAAATTCAGCTTTCAAACACTGCTCATTTCTGTCAGATAGGCACATTAAAAATTATTATAGTTAAACAACAACAATGCTAAAGCGGGGTAAGTAGTTTGAAAAAGTCTGCAAAATCTGTATGCACCAATTAATGCATTGTGTTCGAGTACATACCGGATCTACATTAAATATCCATCCATGCTATGAAAAAAAAAAATAAAAAAATGCAAATATGCATTTAGTCAAAAACATAGATAAAAAGACAACTCGTGCACATTTGATTGCATATACATCATGGACAGTGCAGCAAGCAGATTTAAAACTCTACCGGTACTTTACAGACAAGCCCGACCCAATCTTTTCGGTACGGTCAGTAACATACTAACGAGGGGGTGGGGGCGGGGCGGACCGGGGGGTTGCCCCGGTCTCCAGAGGTCTTGAGAGCCCAAACCCCTTTGGGACTTCATCGTCGCCCTGGGCGCTATTTTTCCTTAGTACGCCACTGGGTACGGCGTATCTTTCTAGTACGGTTTACCTGACCGTACCAGCTTATCTGCACCACTGCTGTCATGGGAACACTACTTAAAAAGGTACCATACGGTATTATACGTCCTTCGTACAAATGTGAACTGTCAGTCATTGATTTCGATGCTTTGTATGTTAGGCTTAGGTCCGTATGATACAACTGCCTGTAACTACAGTATAAAACCAGCTGGGCAAGCTAATCCGTAACATTCATAGAGAAAGAGACAGGTGGAAAGCTAGTGGAAATATATGAATGAAACCCTTATTCGTCAATTTCTGAATGTTCTATTATTCGTTGAATTTTTTAACAGAAACTAAGGCCAGATCAGGTCAAGTGTTGGATGGGTGGGAGTGTTTTCCCGAATTTCAAAAGGGCCCCGACCTTCCTCGAAAGGGCAACAAAGCAAGGTCTATGTGTCTATTGTCTCAAAGTGCGCATAATACCCAATAAACGTGCGCAAGAATAAAACGATGGTCAAATCTGAAGTGACAAGCGACTGTACGTTTAAGTGTGTGTACTATTTTGCCTGGGTGGAGGTCCGGAAACGCCGCCCCCTCCCGATCCCACCCTGGAAATGTATGCCAGTTTAAAAAAAAAAAAGAATATAAAATAAATTTAAAAGAGCTCAGAAAATGTTAAGAATATTTATGGTTGATTGAAGTAACAGCAACAAGAACATCTAGAACAATTATTATATGATCTGTTGTGCGATATTGAAATTTAACAACTATAAAGATATATACATTATTCGTTAATACAACGTCCTTCGTTTTGAATGAATATAAAAGAAAAGTGTGAATAAACCTTTCTAGGATATGCAGCACCATTTTTTTAAAGGTGAATTAGTTCAGATTGTAAGAGAGTAAAACATTTGTCTGTATAATTTTTTTCCCTGCCTTTGACCCCAGCTTTTGTCTTAGTAGCAATAATCTAGATATTATAAAGAATAATGCTATTGTTATAAATTCGAATTTTTTTTTACAAAATTTCTTCCCCTCTTCAGCCAGAATGTATAAAAGGTTCATAAAAATTTGTCCTTATTACGGCTTATACAAATAAATTATATCATATTCTGCTAGATTTCGAGATTTAGAGTTCCTTAAATTAGTTATAGTAACTTAAAGTTTAATTTTTTTTCACTTTGCTATTCGGGTGGCCGAGTGGTTTAAAGCGCTCACCGTTACGAATCACTGTTATCTCACCTATGTCTGCGTGGGTTCGAGTCTTGGGTTCGGCCGATATGGGTGCGTGAGAAAACTTGCCAGTAGCTTCTTTTGGGTCGGTGGTTCTTTCTGGGGGTTTTCCCGGGTTCTTCCTCCACCATTTATGCTGAAAAATGGCGTTAAATCCTACAACAACAACAACTTAGCTATTCTCTTCAATTACGTAACTCTTTCAGTTTTGGAGGCTTCATTCGACAGTTCCGAAAGTTCGATTTTTTGCTTTAGTGTTTTTGTGGGGGTTTTTATGCTTGTTGTTGTTTGGGGACTTTTTTTAAAAATACATATTTGGCGTAATCAGGCGCGTATTGCTAACGTTCACGAATAATTACTGACAGCTGCAGCTAAAAAATGGTAAAGCATATTGAATTGAATTTTGACATTGCTTCTTTTTAAAAATTGTGTCGATGCATTACATGTTTTTAAAAAAGAATGTTCTGTTGTGTAAATACTTGTGCCTTGATAAAGGATGAGTTTGGGAATAATACTTTTCGAATTAATCATCAGTTTCATATGCGCAAGTACAAATTAACACAACAGTTCTAACGATGATCCCAATACTATTACGTCATCTGAAGGTCTGCACATAGTAACAACTTAAGCTCGATGTCTTTTTGTCATACTGACCGTTCTGATTGCTATATTTGCATGTTTGAGGAAGCCCGTTACCTTACAAAGCTATTCTTACTTCCCAAGTATAGTTTTGTGATTTCGGGTACTGTACGTTACATTTCTGAATAAAGGGACAAGACAAGACATGATACAGAAATATAAATAGAACTACTTTCTTACAAGCTGGAAGAATGTTTTGAAAATTTGCGTTCATTTTAACTTAGAGTAACTGCCTTTATTGATCTAGTTAGTATTTCGGGAAGCATTTTTAGTAACTTTCTTAAAACTCTTCTGAGACAAATGTGATGTAAACTCAGTTTACAGTTCTTTAATAGCGCATCGGGTTAAGAAAGACATGTGGAGGATGGCGTGTGACATGCGCCATGAAGATTTCGGAAACGGTTTTCATGAATGTTATGTTTCTGTTCCCGTTTTGTTCAAAACAAAAAGTAATGTTTAAATTCCACAAATGCGACATGTATACAATAAACATGAATTAAGTTTAAAAAAAAAAAAACACACCCCCAAAACAACAACACCAGACTCTGAATTAATGGTTTCTCCATAACATAATTTGCCTAAGACCATACGAATACAAAGGAAACTATGTATTTCCAGGAGGGGTACGTGTTACGATCTATCTAAGCTTTCAAATATGAATGAAAGGTCTCTTCTTTAAACATGCCATTATAAATGTTAATACTGGCGTTATTTCTTCATATACTGGCAAGAATGGTTTTATTATCTTAAGGGGTGGGTGTGAAAATTGCATTCCAAGCAATAATGGTTGGCTCATTCTTGTAAATTTACACCGACAACTGTAATTTGTCATTATTATGTTCACGCTCACGTGTTCCATGCTCATATATATATATATATATATATATATATATATATATATATATATATATATATATATATATATATATAATCATTCTAGTAAATTTACACCGACAACTGTAATTTTTCATTATAATGTTCACGCTCACGTGTTCCATGCTCAATGGGGGGGGAGGGTAATATTTCAGGATTTTGTGTTTGCATCTTAAAACTAGAGTTGGTATTTTTGTGTTTTTCATTTTTGTTTTGTTTGTCTGTCTGTTTTGAAAATAAATTGTTATCATGATAGCGATACTCTGTCAGTTTGAATTTGTTCATATTTTACTCCGTTAACCTTGCCGACTGAAATTTTTTTTGTTGCAATCTGCCCTGTCATTCAGCGTCGACGAAAGGTTTTTATTTGCTTAGTAGAGAGTGTGCTGACAAGGGGTTGCAGACAGATTGGATTCCAGTTGGCGAAACCCCTACAACCCTTGTCATCACACGCCGTGAGCACAATCCGTTTGGTCGCACGTGAGTTTCTTGATTAAATGCACTTACTTCAAAGGAGATGCTGTGTAATTTGGGATTGCGAAAATGAACGAGCCACGGTTGAGAGAGAGAGAGAGAGAGAGAGAGAGAATTTACAATTCCAGCCTTAAACGAGTGAAAAAGAAATTCTCTCTCTCTCTCTCTCTCTCTCTCTCTCTCTCTCTCTCTCTCTCTCTCGGTAGGTGCCCCTTTCTCATATTTACAAACCAGTTTATAAAGGGTAACAGCAAACTGAAGTGGGAACCTCCACTACCACCGCACCCCCACCCTTCTCTCTTCTTCTTACCCCAAGTAGGTGCCCCTGCTGGATATTTACTAGCCAGTTATTACTTCGCTACGTCTCGGCTAGCATAAAACTCTTGACCGTTAAAAGTGGAATTGTTTGTGACAAGTATTGACCTGCTACAACAGCAAATTGATATCTGACAGGATTAATTCGTTTCCATGGTAACCGAAAATATAGATTCAGGTGTTCATCAGGAGAAGTGATTCTCAGGTACATGGACTTATTGTAAATGTTGGGGAACGAGGGGAGGCCATATAATAATAAATACACAGGGCGTAAGCTATTCCTAAGAAGTTTTCAACATCCTGATTATTAGCAGATTCATTAGATTTCTTAATTATCACACCATGTTTATAGATTCTTTTTTTTTTATATTTCCCTTCTGTTTGTGTGTGTGTGTGTGTGTGTGTGTGTGTGTGTGTGAGAGAGAGAGAGAGAGAGAGAGAGAGAGAGAGAGAGAGAGAGAGAGAGAGAGATTGTCCACATAGAATTAAAATTTGTTGTTGTCGTTTGAGTGTGCATTAGAGAGGTCAGTTTATACGAGCCGGGAAGAATTGTATTAGTCTGGAACTTACCGACGAGATGACACCAGAACGAGCTTTTTCATTCACTGCTATCTATTGCGTCAAGCAATACACGTTACTTGCATTGTTGTTTTTATTTTCTTTGTGTCTGTTTATTTTTTGTTCGACAAATGAATGTAAATAAGGCCAATCCAGACGGCTTACTTTAAAAATAAAAACAACAACTAATACACGACGGGTGAAACTCAACGCTATTTACCTGTTCCATTAATATGTAGAGGCATCGGAGGTATTAAAGTACTTTACGTACGCTAACTGGTTTACAATATCCTTGATAAAATCTCATGTTAATTTGACTTTCAAATTACTACATACTTGTGTGAACTTGATACATAATAAATGTAGAGTTGATTAAAAAAATATGTTGCACATCCGGGATAACGAACACTATTCAGATCCAGTAAGAATACATGCCATTTTATACTGGATGAGTGGGTGAAATACAGAACAAACAATTTCGGCCCATTCTTCAGTCGATAGATTTTGCTCCCTATGCATGACAATCCTTAATCAGTTTCGACAAAACATAATATTTCGACTAAATGGAATATATCCAAATACTGTATTTATCCGTTACTGTGTGTTGAATTATGTCCCTTTCTACTCTTTAGCTGTGAGGTACAATTTATACGACAAGTTTGTTCCCGCTGGTCTTGCGTGCGAAATGGTGCGGAACTGCGGATGCAAGAGTTTGGTTTCACGGAATAATAGTGGCAGAGAAACGTTAAAAAAATAAATCAATCCCCACATTTCTGTTTAACGTCTCAGTCCAAATTCAATGTCGGATCCAGTAAGAGCAGGGGGAGGGGGCGCCAAGTTTTTAAGAGCACAGGGTGTAATCACTGGTGCTCGAAGCGAGCTTGATGTTAAGAAAAAAAACCCCACAATAATCTGAAGGAAAAAAATCATACAGAGTGACAAAAATACCTCAGATTACCCCCATGATCCGTTCTGACATTGGACCCTTTATATCATACTATATATATGAGACAAGGTCAGTAACTTCCAAATACTTCGTTCCACCCACAGGGGCTCGTATCGTTGCTTTCAATTTACCGTCATACATGTAATATATAATAACTACAAGGGAGGACACTTCTCTCCTTTCTCGCGCGACCTATTTAAGAATAAACACTGATATTTAAAGCTACATTTCGCGTAACGTAATAAATTTGGTACCGATATTTAGCTCAGGCATTCGACTTTGTATGCATATCCGAAGTTTGGCTTACTATCGTACCTTTAAGGAAAGCCAGACCATTTTCCCACGGTACTGCCTGACATGGCCCTGATCGCGCCCGCTTAATATGCAAGTGAAATACCACTGAATGGAATACTGTCCTTTCATTGGTTAAAAGAAAATGATGTCCTGCATTTGTTTATAACTTATTTTCAGTTGGCCAATGAGAAGGGAGTATTCCATTCAGCGCGTTGTTCTTGCATATTAAGCGGGCGTGATCAGGGCCATGTCGGGCAGTACTGTGGGAAAATGGTCTGGCTTTCCTTAAAGGTACTATAGTAAGCCAAACTTTGGATATGCATACAAAGTCGAATGCCTGAGCTAAACATCGGTACCATATTTATTATGTTAAGCGAAATGTAGCTTGAAATATCAGTGTTTATTCTTAAATAGGTGGCTCGAGAAAGGGAATAAGTGTCCTCCCTTGTAGTTATTATATTTTACATGTATGACAGGTAAATTGTAAGCAACAATAACGAGCCCCTGTGGTTCCACCCATGACCCTTGATTTCATTCTGCTATTTCCATCTTTAATGGCATACGACCATATTCTATGGTTTGTTTTACTCCTGAGATATTTTCTATCCATCAAGCCATTATTGACTATTCTGCGTTGCACCAAACTGAAGTAACAGGCTCTGAAACGTGTGAATTTCGCAAATTTTGTCTGAGTGGACAGTATCACGCTCAGGTGATTTTTTTCCTTCAGATTATTGTTTTTCTTCTTCTTAACATCAAGCTCACGTCGAGCACCTGTGGGTGTGATAGCGCTAAGTTAATGTGATGCTGATAATGTAAAACAGGAATGCATGGGACCTTGGGATAATGGGGTGTCCATATCATCCTCAACCCACAGTAAACTTGTCACTGAATTTGTCTTAATTTACCATTTCTAAACTTGCTTTTGACGAGTTTGCAAAAGCCTTTACACACAGATTCACTCAGTTTTTACTAGAAACACCAAAATACACTCGAAAACCGAAATACACAATTATTCACATCTTTTGGGTGTATATATTGTTGTACACCCCAATATTGTGATTTGTAACTGATTTAATAATAAATAATATTAAGAAGAAGAAGAAGCAAAGCAAACTTTGATATAAGCGATTTTAATCCGAATTATTTACCTTTTTTACAATTTCAGGCGCAATCCATATTATGATGTCACTTGGTCATACACGATTTTACTCGATTGGACAGGTCTGATAAATAGCAAATCTGTCAGAACCTAAAATATAAAAGATTGGGATTGTAAGAATCCAGAATGTATATTTACATATTTTTGTTGGAAATGTTGTATGTGTTTTAAAGCAAATAAAGACGTAAGAGACATACAAAGCGAGGCAAAACCTGTCCAATCAAGTATGACTGCATCACCTGGTGTCCTTCTCTCTTGACTTTGTGTATTCCACGTCTAGTGTGTATGCTTGGTTCTTCCTCTTGACCCTTCTATTCTGAACTCTCTATTTGCAGACTTCCCTCTTGGACTGTCCTCATTGGGTTTCTCAGGGAGAATATTG
The DNA here is from genome assembly GCA_016617855.1 of Megalonaias nervosa. Taxonomy (NCBI): domain Eukaryota; kingdom Metazoa; phylum Mollusca; class Bivalvia; order Unionida; family Unionidae; genus Megalonaias; species Megalonaias nervosa. The sequence continues at coordinate 64,549 of JAECUM010012503.1, read as the reverse complement.
AAAGCTGTTCCCTTAAATGACAAGATTACGATTAAAGCTGTATATATTTCACCACCTATCCGTATGTATAAAATTTCTCACTTTCGTTATTCAGAAACGTAAATAGCTATACACACTGCATAAATTCTGACATAAGATGACCTTAACGATGAACGGTCCTATACAAATTTACTGTATTTGAGGTAAGGTACAACCGTTATCTCTAGTACACATGACTATTACAATATACGTCCAAGTCTGACCTTAATGAAACAGTTCATCACCTCGCTCCACCAGCGATGACTAGAAATTTTAAAATGTGCAGTGTTTACAAACAGCGTTGCCATATATATCAGCATATGTTACTATACGACTTCTTACACCTAGCTAGCCAGTTCCACTCAATAAGATAAATGCTCGATTACTGTTGTATAAGATTCACTAAATTCTAGCTTACAGTAACCAATAACCTGCAAGATCATTTGATCATTAGAAAATCATATCTAAATATGCAATTATCATTAACTCACGATAATCTGTATCATCCTACAGACAAAGGAAATTCATTCATATAACCATAAGAAATTATACACATTGAATATATGAATTACATCACAAGCATATCAAACACATTTGCATAAAACCAACAACAAAATAGAAAATTACATGGAAATTAAAATTGCGTACCTTAATGTTGTTTCTTTTCCACACAAACCGTGTGTCCTAGCACTATAGCCTGTCTTTTCCTTTCAAGACAGCTATCTGGCCTCTTTACCTTGTTAACGAGGGAAAACTCTATTCTCAGGTTTCCACCGGTGTCTCAAATTCGACTTCTCACAAGCAAAATTGGACTAAAGGATTCTGAGCCAAGTCGCTACCTTAAATTCAGATTACTTCCAAAGTGTATGCCTTAATTTTAACTGACCAATCGAAAGCAAATGTTCCAAAATTTTTCCCAAAATAATCATGTCTTTCATCAGTTTTTGACAGCCTAGACTATGATGCAGTTAGCTTTTGAAGATCAATTATTTGACATAAGGTCCTTTACAACAGATACGGTTGGTAATTCTAATGTACTCTCTGCCAGTATACCATTATGATGACTGGGTCAATTCCACTGAAGCTTAAATGTAGGCCCTTTTATGTTTCAGAGACAAAACAAGGGAATTTTCAAAGTGAACTTTCTCAAAGACTTATCTGGCTTGACTGTGATAAAATTTTAATGCAAAATTTATTCAACTTTAGATACAGTACTTTTTCAAAATTCGACACATTACACATTGTTTATTGTGGCATGGCTGTTAGATGCATACCATATTTTTTGTATACTGTGACCTACTTTTTGAAGAGTTATTACCAGATGTTGTACATAAACTATACTTTAAGTACTTGTGTGCCAATGAAGACTTAATATATTAAAGTTATGCACCAGATATGTCATGGTTACTGACTCATTTTAATAGAAATATAAATACTAATATTTGTTGAAACTATCCATGTTTTATTATTACTCTTTGAAGAAGTTACAAGTGCAGTATTGAATCTGAATATCTATTTATGGAATTTGTCAGCATTTAATTGAGGAAAGATTGATAGAAAAAAAGAATGTTTATCGCTTTCTTGGATACAACATTTTCTCAGTGAAAACATTTGACTTGAATTTCCCAAGCCAATTACTAATTACCTAATTACCTAATTATTATTTATTCCAGAGGCTTTATTATAAAGATCCTTTGCAACAGTCTTTAATTGGTTTGATTTGTGTGGTCTGCCTGAGAAAATTAGCTCATTTATAACGTTTTTATGGTACTGCTCTGGTGGCCTATGTGGTTAGAGCATCTGACACATGCAGGAGGTTGTGGGTTTGAGCCCTGGTCAAGTCATACCAAAGACTTATAAAAATGTTACTAGAAGCTGCCATACTTGATGCTAGGCATTAACAGGTTAGTGTTAGGACTGGTTGACCTGGAGTCAGGATAATGTAACTGGGTGGGACATGATGCTACATGTCTGCGGTATGATGCCCCAGTGATAGACAATGCTGTAAACAGCCACACTGCAGTCATCTTAGTGATATGACTGAAATATTGTTCAAGCAGCGTTAAAAATCCTAATCACACACACATTTTGATCTCCAGATAAACAATGGCGGTCATTAAAATAACAACAATGGTTACCATGGAAACGAATGAATCCTGTAAGATATTCACATGTCATTCATCATTGGTAAATGATGAAGGCCTAGCATAGATGCCAGTAATAAAGGTCTGATAATCATACCTCATACATTATTGGTACTTTAGAGTCAAAGGTTACTGGTTCAGTGCAATTGAAACATGAAAAGAAAATCCTGTTGTAATGTTTTGACTAAATAATTTAGAAATATCCTTCAGCTACCATTCTTTACTTGTATGTTGATAGAGTACAGGTCTCTTGTGTTCATTTTGAATTGAGACTGTTATAAAAACAGCTAAACATTTGCTGGTTAAAAGAAGACAAAATGTATATAGTTACAAAGCTACAGATAAAAATGCACTGACATGTTCTAATCTAAAAATACCTTGTGAGTCTTGACAAAAAGAAAACAACTGAGCATGAAGTAAATGTATTGTCTGCAATCAATACAATTTCTCATGCATGGATGATGCTTCCATTGGGTTGCAGACTTTTGCTAAGGCAGTGTTTGTGAGCAAAGGTGTCATTACCAGTGATAGTGCCACTGCTGCTGCTACGGCATTGGATGCATACTTGGGTTATGGAAAAGAAGATGCTGATTTCTTAGACTATGTAAATTCTGATAGCACTATCACACCTCTGATACCGACAATTGAAATTTAAGTTTCAGTTCAATTGAATTTAAATTTGAATTGAAATTTCAATTTGAAATGAAAATTAAATTTTTTATACCATGAGGATAATGTTGAAGAATTAGGACATAAAATTTTGAAATTTAAGTTTGAATTGAAATGTAAGTTTGAATTGAATTGTAACTTTGAATTGAAATTAAAGTTTGAATTGAAATTTAAATTTAATGTTCCATGAGGATATTGTTGCAAGATGATTCCAGCAATACAATTCTGGGGCTTCCATCACTAGAATTGGGAACTTTTCATTGTAAAACGAGTATTTTGTGGCTTGTAACATTCTAAAATGCATCACTTGTAATTTTTGTTGCAATCTGTTTTCATACACCCTTTTACAGCAGATAAAAAAAATGAATATTAACAAAGCAAAATTACTTGTAATTATATAATTTTCTTGCTTTGTACAGAAGTTGACTTTTTGAATAGTAGTGATATTTGAAGTTGTTTATTGTTGCATTTTTGGTACAAAAAAAAAGTTTTTTAAGTAACAGATCCTCATTATGACAGAAATTTATTGCTTTATTCATCTAACATAAATTAAGACTGTATAATGATAATAATCCTGTTTGTTACAGGTGTTATTGGAATAAACATGCCCAATGATTTGAAGGCTCCATATCGAATTAACATTGTGTTTTAATGGACACTAGATTTTGATGCATGTTTGTTAAGCAGACACAAGTCAGCAAACTAGAATAGTGAATACCTTTTAAAATTTTTTTCCATTTTCACTAAATAATAGCATGAAATAGAACGTCATAAGAAACATGATTTGGTTCATTAGAAGTGAAGTACTTCATTTAGCATTTCGTGTTAGGCAATGCATACTTTGGCACACAAATTTTGGGCCATATGTTGAATATAAGCAGTTCAAAGCACAAACTGCATTTATTGACCATTACCAATACTGTATGTAGTAAACTTTTCAAACAGCTATAGTCAACAAAGTGTTTCTAATTATGGAAAGAATATGTATCCTTCATTATGAAAATGGGGAGCTGTCTACCCTAGTAATTTGTTTGAAAATGTATGTATGTTGGAGAATTCCAGTGCATACAGGTTCATGCTAGGTGGTTAAATTCTGGTGATATAGAGCCTGTCATTTCACCCAAACAGGCCCAAAAGGCTAGGTTCACTTTGCCTTGCAACCGCTCTGGTGGCCTGGGTGGTTAGAGCGTCTGCCTCGGATGCAGGAGATTGTGGGTTTGAACCCCATCCGAGTCATACCAAAGACTTATAAAAATGGCACTAGCAGGTGCCTGGCTTGGCCCAAAGCATTAAGAGGTTAGTGTTATGGCTAGTTGGCCTGTTTTTCAAGATAATGTGACTGAGTGGAACATGGTGCCACATGTCTGCGGCATGATGATACAGTGCTAAACATCACTATAAACTGCTACACTTCAGACATTGTAGTGATATGACTCAAATTCTTAAAGCTATGTTAGAAATCCCAAAACACACATACACACACTTTACCTTGCATTGACTTCATGACATTACCCCCATACCATTTTGTTTCAGTACAGTGCATTAAGAATCAAAGTAAAATGTTGGCTTTGGTGTCAGTTTTCATTTCAGTTTTCCTTCCATAATTAGAAACACTTTGTTTGACTATATCATGAAAGTGGAAAGATAGAAAAAAAAGTTTTAAGTTTTGTAGCTGATTTATCATACATGTGCCTTGAAAATCCAATAAAAATGATAATTTTTCTTGCCCAGTATAAAGCAAGATACGACTTACTGAATGTATCCAGGTACATTACTAATAAAATTATTTTATCAAATAATTCATCAGATATTTTCTGCTATGGAATATATTTCCAATTTTAGATTATAACCTAATTTTGAGGTTCCTACTGTGTTGAAAAGAAATAAGGGAAATTTTTATGTTTTCTAACATTTTAATATTTCATCATAATTTCAGTAATCTGATGTAAACATATGTAAAAACATTAAAGTTTAAAGTGAACATTCTCCCTGCACCTCTCCTTATTTTCACCAACTTTGCCTATTCTGGCAGGAACTATATAATTTCGTCCAGATATTTGGATCAAGCTTGGACCCTGACTTATGATTAAATGCACTTAGCAAGCTTTTGTATGATTCAGATGACTACAGTCAGAAAAATGCTACAATTATGGTTATGATCTAGTAACCTATGTATCAGATATGAATGGAATGAGACGAAAGTTCTGACAAGCAAGATTTACTAACTTCCAGTTGGGATACATCAAAATTAAACTTCTGGGGCCAGCAACAAAATATTAGACCATCAGATGGTTCTGATTAACATAGCAGAATAACCCCTGTTGGTGTTTCCAGGAGCAACAGTGTTATTGAAGAAAAATGATTTCACATAAAAGTGATTTTTATGATTCACTGGCTGGTACATGCATATATATGTTGACACTTTCATCAGATGGTACAATTTACTGGTTAGTCATTTTTATTTCGTGATTACACGTATTGTAAACATGTATGTTGCATTTAAAAATGTTATTATGATTACCTTGGAGTTCTGACTGTAATCTCACCAGTATAAATTTTTTGCTACAAGAATGTCCAATTTCATTGACATGGATAAGTACATAAACATTTTGAAAAATAAATGAAGAATCTGGATATAAGATTTCTTGATTTATAACATTTTCAAAATTGCAGTCCCCATGGAATGTTGTAAACAGTCTTTACTGTATACATTTTGCACAACAAGATTTTTTACGTTAATGTAGGCCCTGTGAAGTGCAAATAAGGTATTTATCTTTGTGTACTAAGTTGCTTTACTTTAGCTCTGTATTTGAGAACTATTTTACAATATTGTATGGCTCTATGGAAGATGTTATATGTATAATTTAATAATCAATTACTTGTGTGATTGCAAAAAGAAGAAAAAATGAATATATCTGAGAAATTCTGATAAAACTCCAGGAGTTGATAAAAATGTTGTGTTCATCTGATGATGATGTATATCAATGTATTTTCCATCTTTTTCATGCTTATAAAATGGCATTGGCTGCAATCTGGATATATCATCAAAACACTAATGTTCTCTCTGATTATAAAATCACACTTCTGTTTTTCTAGTGCTGCCAGGAGAAAAGCCCATAAATTCAGACTGATTTTCTGCTGACTTTATGCCCCAGGCTTTGCCCAGCCATGCTTGAACAGCATTATATATCAAAGCAGATGGATGCTGATTTCTTATGGCCCTTGAAATAAAGTCACTGAAGTGTGAAGATGAAGCATGCATGTTGCAGCTGGGAAATTAGGCTGAGGCTGTGAAGCATGAGAGCATGGTAATGGCCCATAGATTCAGCAAGGATACTTCATTAGTTCAGAGGGTTGGGTACCAATAGTGTGTTTTAAGGATTTAAATTGCCATTCTCATCCCCATTTTAATTTGTTCCCATTTTCATAACTTTATTTACTCATAAGTCAAATCAAACTGCAAACAACATGCTGTATGATCTGTCCGGGTCTATCTTGTTTGTTTTAATGATTACTTCTAAGAAACTGCATGGACCCAGACCTGCTGGCACATTATGCGAGGTCAGATCTGGGTCTATACAGTTTGCAGTTGGGTCATCTTATAAGCAAGTATATAGATGGTATAGCATTGGCTCAGAGATTGGGAAAGATTTTTAAAATTTACCAGCATTATTCCATTTTGATTCATCTTCACTACCAAATCTGTTTAAACATATTGGCCTTGTTTTCACAGCATGTTCTGCAGCCTAAAAAAACCTAATGCACATCAATTTACCGTTACAGTTTTATTGAATGATTCTTGAGCCTGTACCAGAAATGTAGCCTTAAGACATGCTCATTTCCAGAGATTAAACATTACACTCTAACTCTGGTTTCAGCACTCCTTCACTATGCTGCAATTCATTATTACACATTTCCAGTTATAAGGTAGGTGAGGTCATGGATTCCCATTTTATTATTAAATACTAAAATTATAAGTACACTGACTTATTCATTATGACACATTTCCAGTTAAACGTAGGTGAGGTCATCGATTCCCATTTTTTTAAATACTGAAATTTTAAGTATAGTGCCATTCATTTTAACTCATTTCCTTGTATAATTTTAGCGATATGATGAATTGCCAGATTATGTTATTAAATACTAAAAGGATAAGTATTGTGCCATTCATTATCACACATTTCCTTTTATAATGTAAGTGATATGATAGATTGCCATTTTATTATTAAATACTAAAATTATAAGTGCACTAACTCATTCATTATGACACATTTCCAGTTAAATACAGGTGAGGTCATGGATTCCCATTTTATTAAATAGAGGATCTCAAATGGGTAACGATTTAATATTGAATTTATGAAACGAGTTGAATAATGTCCAGCTTTTGCAAGCCTTGGCCATTTAACGAGTTTCATAAATTTAATATTAAATCATTACCCATTTGAGAGTCTTTTTAATACAGTTTTATTTCAGGGGAAATTATTTAGATAGAAAGAAGAACGAATAATTTTGTTCATTCTGACAGACGCTGTACCTTTCATTTGTTGTGCGTAAAAAAATAGTCTCAAATAAAGTTGAAATAAAGTTGAAATAGTAAAAGTATATTATACCTTTTTGCTTACTATAAATAAAAAAATAACTGTCCATCCAAATAAACAGAACATTTTACAAAAGACAAAACATTTGTCGACACAAAATGTCCACTGCGTGTGATGTCACATTGTTTGATACAGTGCACAGTACCAGTTTGAGTTGGCTTACACAACACAGTGACAGTGTTAACTAAACGTTACATTGTTGCGATATTTTTGTGAGAAGAAGATTACTGGATGCAGAAAAAAACATATTTACTGCAATGTATTTGTGACCAGATATTTGCAGTATTTGATTTGGAACATTAGATTGTACAGAAGACATAAACAAATCTCTTTTTGAGGCGGACTTGCATTACATATTTACCGCGTAAATATGCTGTGGTTAGATAAAGTTCTGTCAGTTGGGAGACCAGTTTATGTCTACATTCTTCTGTGATCAAAGGTAAGTTTATTTACTTCAGTAAATTCACATTTAAACCAAGCTTGTATATATGGTGGATTCCATGCTACAGATATACCACCCATCAATCCCCACCCCCACCCTCGTTATCATCTAAGCAATACCGGTAGTTTTACTTGTTATTATTTTTCTTGTCTTGGGGGTTTTACCATTTTTCATGTTATGATATGTTATACATGACATAACAAACCCTTATGGGTGTAAATTGGCAATATTGAGACTGGAAGAGACCATTTTTTTCCAATTCCCTTTCACGAGTCAAATAAAAAAATGGCAGCCAAAAAAGTTCAATGAAAACAAAAAATTCCAGAAGGCAGGTTTTCCCACGATCACAACCAATCAGTAAAGAGAATACTGCACAATAATTTCATGGGCTTATTTGGATCAATCAGAATCACATAAAGTGGTATGTTCACATGTATAATATCAAAAATATGAAACTGCACACACTGTAGGCAAAGTGTACCGACTATGTGATAAATACTGAAATTATAAGTGTTGTGCCATTCATTATCACACATTTCCTTTTATAACTTAAGTGAGATGATGGATTCCCATTTTATTAAATGCTGAAATTATAAGTATATTGCCCTTCCTTATCACACATTTCCTGTTATAATGCAAGTGATATGATGGATTCCCATTTTATTATTAAATACTAAAATTATAAGTATAGTGCCATTCATTGTCACACATTTTCTGTTATTAGGTAGGTGAGGTCATGGATTCCCATTTTATTATAAGTACAGTGCATCATTCTTATTTTAACATTGTAGCTGTCTAGTTTTTTAAGACAGTTTATCATTATATTGTTCTTTGGGTTTTGATTCTGAGTCAGATACATCAAAATGTAATGAGAAGGCAGAAATGTACTTTATTATAAGGTACTGTCATTACAAAGGGGGTAAACTCCAAGGTACTGCCATGGATGGCATTATAATGAGGGAGAGCTTACTCTACTTATAATTTTCATAGTAAATACTAAAGATCAGACAGTGAACATGTTATAAAGTAGTAGTGATATAGGTGACCCACTGCCTCCACAGTTTCGCATTTTGCATAGGGTTAGAATTTTGAAGAAAAAGAATTTCCCCAGGTTTCCTCACTGGTTATACTGGCTATTTAAAAAAGACCTTGTATATCTTAGGTATTGTTCAAAGAACCTTTAACTCCCATTAAATTTCGGTGTATGATTGATGGGTGTAATAGGGGTTATAGAGTATACAGCTTGGCTTACTCCAGATGTGCATTGTTCAAAAAAGTGCTAGCTCCGCTTGGTCATTTTCACTTCCTGAACTTCAGAGGTAAATTGTAAGAAAAAGAGCTGATAACTTTTTTACGTTTTATATATTTGGTAATTCATTCATTGCACTTTCAGAAGCTGGTATTGTCTAGTCTGACAAAATTAATTTTCCCTATTTTAATAGCTCCTAAGGATAATGTACTTTAGACAAATTCAGGCTGATTTTTGGAGCACAAGGGAGCAGTTATTTTAGTTAGCAATGTGCTAAGATCATTTACAGTTCCCAAAAATACAGTATCCAAAGAAATGTCAGCCACATTACATCAAAGTAGCATAGAGGTATGCCAACATTCTCTCCATTGTGCATATTTTTAAATGCAAACAACTTCACCTTACATCACTCTTTCAAAAGTACATAATAACTGGTGAGCGCCCCCCTTAAAGAGCACATAGGTATTAGTATTATATGATTTAATTTTGATTGTATGGCTGAAATATTTAAGTCGCAAGCATTAAAACAGTCCTTTTGAATAATTCTCCTGTATTTCCCCCCACCATACAGTATTTATTAGTGTCAGTCTCAAACAAGTACAGCCCCCCCACCCCTGTTATGATAAAAAGTGAGCTATTTTAAATATGTGTATTACATTTTGTCAACATAGCAACCAGTGTTATGCTGAAAGACAGGAACATGAAACTAGCCATAATTATTCCTGAGATGTCAACAATAAATTTTACAGTTTGAAAAGTGATGGAACAGATGAGGTTCATAAATGTCAAAGGGCAAAGGGTAAAATATTTGCTCATTGTTTAATATAGAAGAAAGCAAATTTGTCATCATTTATTTTTTTAATTTCATTGCAAATAAATGAAAAGAAACATTATATTTATTTTACTTAATGCAACAGTTTTAAATTTAAGTTTACTTTATTCCTGTATTCTGAGACTTCTGATTTGCCCGTAATTAAGGTCACTACTCACACAAATATGCCTCATGGCAAATTATGTAAGCAAGAGCAAAATAAGCATAATTAGCTTATTTTCATGCATAAAATCAATGTTAATGTACCATTTTATTCAGAACATCATACATAATGATTTGAAAATAGGAAAAATAATTGCATACATTTTTATATTTGTTTTATAGGTGGCGCTCTACAGTTTCGCATTTTGCATAGGGTTAGAATTTTAAAGAAAAAGAATTTCCCTGGGTTTCCTCACTGGTTATACTGGCTATTTAAAAAAGACCTTGTATATCTTAGGTATTGTTCAAAGAACCTTTAATTCCCTTTATTTTGGTGTATGATTGATGGGTGTAATATGGGTTATAGAGTATGCAGCTTGGCCTTACTCCAGATGTGCATTGTTCAAAAAAGTGCTAGCTCCATTTGGTCATTTTCACTTCCTGAACTTAAGAGATAAATTGTAATAAAAAGAGCCAATAACTTTTTTTATGTTTTATATATTTGGTAATTCATTCATTGCACTTTCAGAAGCTGGTATTGTCTAGTCTGGCAAAATTAATTTTCCCTATTTTAATAGCTGCTAAGGATAGTGTACTTTAGACAAATTCAGGCTGATTTTTGGAGCACAAGGGAGCAGTCATTTTAGTTAGCAGTGCGCTAAGATCATTTACAATTTCCAAAAGTACAATATCCAAAGAAATGTCAGCCACATTACATCCAAGTAGCTTAGAGGTATACCAACATTCTCTCCATTGTGCATATTTTAAATGCAAAGAACTTCACCTTACATACATCACTCTTTCAAAAGTTCATAATAACATTCAGAGCTTGCTAGATACTCAGATTAATCATTTGTCCATTAGAAATATATGTGATAGCTGATTGACCTCTTCCATGCTAAATCTAGAGGTCAAATGAGTCTGCATATGAAAGCAACATAATTGTTTTTGCAGTCATATTAGTTGTTTGATGTATTAAAAATTCAGATAATAAATATTCAGATAATTGATGCTCAATACGTAGTATATCTCAGATTTTAACATCAATGTCTTTGATTTCACCTGTCTGCATACTGTAGTGCAACAATTTCCTAATGCAGTATATTTTATTTACCCCAGTTTAATCCTAGTGCAGACAACTCATTTTTACCCTAGAGTGTGGACAACTAATTTTTATCATTGTAATCCTACTGCACACAATCCATTTTCACACTATTTCAGTCCTGGTGCTGACAAAATTGTTTTCACTTCAGTTCAGCCCAAGTGCAAAGAACTCATTTTCGTCAGTTCAGCCCTAGTACAGGCAAATCATATTTACCCCAGTTCAGTTCTACTGCAAACAACTCAGTTTTACCCCAGTTCAGTCTAGTGCAGACAACTACTTTTACCCCAGTTTAGTTGTTATGCATGTGACTCATTTTAACTCTGATTCAATCCTAGTATTGGTGACTAATTTTTACCCCAGTTCACTCCTAGTACATGTGACTCATTTTACCTCAGTTCATTTCAGTCCAACCACTAGTGACCCATTTAAATTCTTAGCACAGGTGACCTAGTTTTATGCTAGTTCAGTCATAATGGAGAAGACTCATTTGTACTATGGTTCAGTCCAAGTGCAGACAACTCATTTTTGCCTTAATTCAGTCCTAGCGCACATGAAGCATCTTTACCCTAGTTCAGTCCTATTGCAGACAACTCATTTTACCCTAGTTCAGTCATCATGCAGATGCTATAATTATTCTTTGATATCATTGTATTAAAAGTTGGGATTTCCTAGGAGCTTTCAGAAGCTTGGATTATTTTTTTACATTCTTCTTGGAGGGGCCCCAAGTGGTCGAGTGGTCTAAAGCGCCCACCGTTACAGATCACTGCCATCTCACCTCTGTCAGTATGGGTTCGAGTCTCAGGCCAGGCCACTAACTCCTCCTGTTGCTGTGGAGCTCTTCAGACCATGTCACAGTTCACATTTGTATTGTTAAGGTGGAAGACACTGGAGACTGTCTTTGTTGCGCTTGGCTGTAGATGCTATTTCTTGAAGAAGTCCGTCACATCCTCCAGGTCCTTATTCAGTACCCCCTCAAGCTCAGCAAATGATCGACTCTGGGTCCAGAGAGCAATGTCATCTGCATACATGAACTTGCGCGACTGTGTTACAGGTAGGTCATTGATGTAGACACTGAACAAACTTGGCGAAAGAACAGACCCTTGTGGGAGTCCATTAGTCTGATGCTGCCGCAAGCTGCAGTTCTCTATCAGCTGATATTTACAGTGATAGAATTCCTTTGCTGAAAGACCTCCATATGTGCATGTTATCACTATAAGAGTACATTAAAAGAACATGACACAATTGCTGGGTGTCAAGTTCAAAGACTAAGACTAGCTGCTGAGTGGTAGGAAAATGTGACGATATTTACAATGACTGAATTTAGAGGCAGAAAGACCCAGATATGTACATGTGCTCTTTATAAGAGTACATCAGATGAGCAACTTTAGCTTTCATTATTGTGTTCGTTTCCCAGTGTAGCATTATAAATAGTGCATGTGACCTCGAAATTAAGACACATCGAGACCTAGACAGAATGCCATTTGCAAATTTCGATGAGTATTTTGGGGTTAAATGGCAAATTGACAAAGATTGTAATGAGATTCAGAAGAGTGTTAAAGTTGCTAGAACTGATAGCTCAGATGGAACATTAGCCAAGTGTAAGAAAGTGCATGATGCCTTGCTTAGTGTTTGGAATAAGACCTTTCCGTGGATTGACAAAATTTGGTCTCACTGATAGATAAACAAGAGGTATATGTCAGTAGTGTAAAGAATTTGGAAAATTGAACTCGGTGGCAACCACTGGTTCTTCTGATCTGTACATTTAGATACTTTGCATATGCCTAGTATGCTTGTGGGGCTGACTGCAACTTTTGCTGGTGGGACTCCTATTTTTACCAAAATAGGAGTCCTGAACTCCTAGTTTTAAAATCCTAGAGAGACCTCTGAACTTGGATAAGTTAGGGTATCTGGTCAAAGGTAATCCAAGGTTATCTGAAGCCAATTTCTAGAAAAAGAATGTAATGTAATCCAAAGGTATATGAAGTCAGTTGCCAGAAAGTATTCCAAGGTAATCCAAGGTTATTTGAAGCCAGTTGCCACAAAGTATTCTAAGATAATCCAAGGTTATCTGAAGTCAGTTGTCACAAGTTTTCTAAGGTAATTCAATGCTATCTGAAGTCAGTTACCACAAAGTATTCTAAGGTAATCCAAGGTTATTTGAAGTCATTTGCATAAAGTATTATAAGGTAATCCAAAGTTATCTGAAGTCAGTTGTCACAAGTTTTCTAAGGTAATTCAATGTTATCTGAAGCCATTTCCCATAAAGTATTCTAAGGTAATCCAACATTATCTGAAGCCATTTCCCACAAAGTATTCTAAGGTAATCCAAGGTTATGAAAAACCATTTCCCACAAAGTATTCTAAGGTAATCCAAAGTTATCAAAAACCATTTCCCACAAAGTATTCTAAGGTAATCCAAAGTTATCTGAAACCATTTCCCACAAAGTATTCTAAGGTAATCTGAGGTTATCTAAAACCATTTCCCACAAAGTATTCTAAGGTAATCCTAAGTATTTCAGGCTTTAAATCTTAAGGAATCATAAGAAGCCCATATTTCTTTTCTCTGAAGAGTTGCAAATGAAGTCTGCACATACAGCATGCATTTTCATGGCCTGATAGTAAATGCACCTGCAAATTGTTAGATTTATCCCCCCTTCAAAAAATGAGAAAGTCGGATAAGACAATTTGGCAATCATGAAGATGCTGTAGAGATCTAAACAAAGTATGTAGCAAATGTAGATGTATCATTAGTGACAGGACATAGATGAGAATTTGATGGCTTCACCAACTCTGCGTCTGCTAATTAAATTTAATAATTCTAAAAATTGCCCTCTCTTACTACGTACCTGTCTAGCTACCTACTTTTGGCAGGTTTGTCTTTTTCTCCCTATATCTATCAGTCTGTCTGTGTCTTGGAGTCTCTCGATATATATCTGCCCATGCATTAATTGACCATTCAGCTATCATCCATCCAGCAGATGATGTACTGTTATATACTTATGTATGTATGTACATACATGCATGCATTCATGCCTACCTACCTGTATCCATCCATCCATCCATACATACATACATACATACATACACACACACATACATACATACATACATATTGCAGTGGTTTATAAATGACAGTAATTATAAGAATCAGATGCAATACTAAACACATTTCAGATGGAAAATTTGGATAGGCTGACATTTCTTGTATTCTGTTGTTTTTCTTCCAAGAATCACCTGCAAAACAGCCATATTGTGTAACAACCTGACCCTTAAAAGACAGTATCTTGCAAATGAACAAACAAGTTTGTAAAGGCTGACTTGTCATAGAATTGTCTGTCATTTTGTACAAAGTAGTTGATTTTCTTTTGATATCAGAAAATGTGTAATTAAAACCATGTTGGCACGTCATTGTTCAAGAAATCAGGGCTAATGAGTGCTCTGAGTTCAGGATCATTGACTTGTCAAAAGCTGACAATATTCTCATGACTTGTGGGTACAATTGAAAAACAATGAACAATGTGTTTAAGGTTCTTGTGCAAAGTTGAAAACATTGGTTCATTTAGTACTGTTGGATTTTGTAGTCCAAACATATAGGTAAATTAGGTTACCTTGTCAGTCATCTTTAACACCATCTTTATATATGATGAAGCTGACCCAATTTCAAGCAGCTTTGACCCAGATATGTCACCTGATACCATAATGGCAGATCATTGGTCAGGACTGCTGGAAATAATAAGACAAACAAGCAGCATGGACTCTGATTTGATAATGCATTTAATGACCCAAGATCTAGGTCTGTGTTTGCTGTCTGGTGTGTGTTACACATTGATAAATATATGGTAAATACATGTCGGCATTATATAATTTGAGAAGCAGACAGTTTATAGATTACATTATTTGAAAAGCAGTCAGTTTCAAGATTTTTTAGTTTAAGAAGCAGCCATGTTTTAGATTATATAACTTGAGAAGCAGTCAGTTTCTAGATTATTTAACTTGAGAAGCAGTCAGTTAATACATTTGGTAAAGATCGAGAGAATTTTTAATGTTGTGGTGAATCATGAGTGTCTGGCATTTTGTACTGACTCAGTATTTTACAGTCTATTCAATATTCATTTTGTACTGACTCATTATCTTGTAATCCATTCTATATGCGTTTTGTACTGACTCGATATCTTACAGTCCATTCAATATGTATTTTGTACTGACTCAATATCTTAGTCTATTCAATATGCATTTTGTACTGACCCGATATCTTACAAGCCATTCAATATGCATTTTGTACTGACTTGATATCTTACAATCCATTCAATATGCATTTTGTACTGACTTGATATCTTAAAATCCATTCAGTATGTGTTTTGTACTGACTCAATATCTTACAATCCATTCTATACGCATTTTGTACTGACTCATTATCTTAGTCTATTCAGTATTGTAACAGACCAAATTTTTAGGTCGATATCTGTTTGGTTATTGTTAATCTCTGTAGGCGACATTTAGCTAGACACATGTACGATTAACTAGATTTATGGGGAATGGCTGCCATTGAAAAGCCATAATGTACGGATTGGTTCAGCCAAAGTCCGAAGTTATCGATATATAATTAAGGGCTTAGTTTGTTTAAACTTACCGGAACAGAGTTCAATTCCTGGTTTGTATGGAAGCTGACAGTTGGGAAATTGACCAGAAAACAGTTGGTAGCCATTTGTTGTCAGACGTATTGCAGTGTTCGATGTTAGTGAGGCGGGAATTTTATGTCATTTTGATTGGTTACGCTGTGGAAGGGGGTGTGGTTTCACACGAAAAACTATCAGTTTAAATGTGCAGCAGTGAAATTTGCAACTCAGTCTACACTCTTCTACAAGAGAAAAGAATAAGAACTGAGGGCTTCGAGAAATTTAATGAGTAAATCTCTCGTAAAAAATCATCCAAGGGGGAAAACGATTGTCTGAAGGATTTGACAGACACCAAAAGCTTGAAACACAAGGTATTTGCATAATCTCATGTAATTAGTTGATACTGCTATGATGATTTGTTGATTTAATTGCTTGTATTTGCATGTATTTGCAGGGATTTATTTGTTTGAGTCGTAGATCAATTTTCTTGATATGGTATACTTGTGTTGAGTTTGTTTATCTGAGTCCGCACAATGATATTTTTCTTTATATGTACATTGATGGCTCGCTAAGTTATAGTCTCGATTATTGTAGGGAATTATGTACCCAGAATTTCATGCTTATTCTATATAGGAAATATGTATCTAGCATAACTGTGTTGAGTTCATTTATCTGAACTCGTACAATGATATTGTTTATTTATATACATTGACGAATTGTTGGAATGTAGATATTACGGGAAGCTGTGGAGATTATCTGAATGAGTTTATTATGTGTATTTGTAACACTAACGTAGGGTAAGGAATTTCATTCATTCTCGTGTAATGAGACTAGTAAGGAATTAATGTCTCGGTGTGGTGTAAATGGCAATTAGCAGACCATTAGTCTGTGGAACTAGGTTGTATGTTCTGTTATGACCAATTAGTCTAGATAGCCATCGATGTCTGTTTGAATCCGATAGAATTACATCTGACCTCGAGGGGTGAGGCTAATGATTTATTCCCGTATAATGTGACATAAGATTTAGGTTGCTTTTGTTTATATTTTTACAAGGTGAGATAGTTTTGGGAAGAGACACGTTTTACAACCCAAACAGAGTGGAAAGCCAAAAAGGGAAAAAGGCGAGATACCAAGAATTTTGGAAAAAAGGAAGTAGAGCGAAAAAGACTTACTGGTGCGAAGGAGCCAGAAGTACAGTCTGAGTGGACCTTTTGGACGGAACCGAACACCAGGTTATGAATCAATGCAAGGCAGTGTTATTCAATTTCTCACTTGGTTAAATGATGATTTGATTCTATCGTAAACAGAATCGGCTATTTTTATAATCTTATTTTTATTTTGAAATTCCTTGATTAAGTTGATTCCAAAAGAAAGAAATGTATCTTCCGAATTGTAACGTTTATATCATTTGCTTGTAAAATTTAAGTAGTTTTGAAATTTGATTAAATTTTGTCTTTATTTCTAACGGGGGCTCGTGTTATTCTGTTCTGTATATCAGCTCAGATTATTTATTCGTTCCACCCATAAGTTCATACTTTGTATTGACCTTACTCGATACCGGGCAAATTACACCGTTAGCAATCACCTCTAGATACGAAAGCCAAAACCAGTAAACCCACCACAAATAAGTTGAGGAGGGGTTTACCACAAATATGCATTTTGTACTGACTCATTATCTTAGTCTATTCATTATGCATTTTGTACTGACTTAATATCTTACAGTATATTCAATATGTATTTTATACTGACTCAGTATCTTAGTCTATATAGTATGCATTTTGTACTGACTCGGTATTTTACAATCCATTCATATGCATTTTATACTGACTCAGTATCTTAGTCTATTCAATATGCATTTTGTACTGACTCATTATCTTAGTCTATTCAATATGCTTTTTATACTGACTCAGTATCTTACAGTCCATTCAGTATGCATTTTGTACTGACTCATTATCTAAGTCAATTCAATATGCATTTTTATTGACTCAGTATCTTAGTGTATTCAATATGCATTTTGTACTGACTCATTATCTTAGTCTATTCAGTATGCATTTTATTCTGACTCATTATCTTGCAATCCATTCGATATGCGTGTTGTACTGACTCATTATCGAAGTCTGTTCAATGTGCATTTTGTACTGACTCAGTATCTTTGTCTATACAGTATGCATTTTGTACTGACTCAGTATCTTACAGTTCATTTAATATGCATTTTGTACTGACACATTATCTTAGTCTGTTCAATATGCATTTTATACTGACTCATTATCTTACAGTCCATTCAATATGCATTTTTTACTGACTCATTATCTAAGTCTATTCAATATGCATTTTGTACTGACTCAATATTTTAGTCTATTCAGTATGCATTTTGTATTGACTCATTATCTTACAGTCCATTCAATATGTATTTTGTACTGATTCATTATCTAAGTCTGTTCAGTATGCAGTTTGTACTGACTCAATATCTTAGTCTATTCAATATGCATTTTGTGCTGATTCATTATCTTACAATCCATTCAATATGCATTTTGTACTGACTCATTATCTTAGTGTAGTCAATATGCATTTTGTACTGACACATTATCTTAGTCTATTCAATATGCATTTTATACTGACTCGATATCTTACAGTTGATTCAATACGTATTTTGTACTGACTCATTATCTTAGTCTATTCAATATGCATTTTATACTGACTCAGTATCTTACAATCCATTCAATATGTATTTTGTACTGACTCATTATCTTAGTGTATTCAATATGCATTTTGTACTGACTCGTTATCTTAGTCTATTTAATATGCATTTTATACTGACTCAGTATCTTAATCTATTCAATATGCAATTTGTATTGACTCATTATCTTCGTCTATTCAATACGCATTTTGTACTGACTAAATATCTTAGTCTAGTCATTATGGGGGCCCTGAGTGGCCGAGTGGTCTAAAGCGCTCTCCGTTACGGATCACTGCCATCTCACCTCTGTCTGCGTGGGTTCGAGTCTAAGACTCGGCAAATGTGGATATGTGAGAAAGCTTGCCAGTAGCTTCTCGTGGGTCGGTGGTTCTTTCCGCGGATTTCCTGGTTTTTTTCCTCCACCATTAATACTGGCCGCCATGTATAGCCTATCATGTGCTGAAAAATGGCGCTAAGCCCCACAACAATAACAACTATTCAATATGCATTTTGTACTGACTCAGAGTCTTAGTCTATTCAATATGCATTTGTTATTGACTCAATATCTTAATCTTTTCAATATGCATTTGTTATTAACTCATTATCTTAGTGTATTCAATATGCATTTTGTACTGACTCATTATCTTAGTCTATTTAATATGCATTTTATACTGACTCAATATCTTAGTCTATTCAATATGCATTTTGTACTGACTCAATATCTTACAGTATATTCAATATGCATTTTGCACTGACTCAATATCTTACAGTAATTCAATATGCATTTTGTACTGACTCAGTATCTTACAATCCATTCAGTATGCATTTTGTACTGACTCATTATCTAAGTCTATTCAGTATGCTTTTTTGATTGACTCATTGTCTTACAATCCATTTAATATGCATTTTATACCGACTCATTATCTTAGTCTATTCAATATGCATTTTTTATTGACTCAGTATCTTAGTCTATACAATATGCATTTTGTACTGACTCAGTATTTTAGTCTGTTCAATATGCATTTTGTATTGACTCAGTATCTTAGTCTATTCAATATGCATTTTGTACTGACTCAGTATCTTAGTCTATTCAATATGCATTTTTTATTGACTCAGTATCTTAATCTATTCAATATGCATTTGTTATTAACTCAGTATCTTAGTCTATTCAATATGCATTTGTTATTGACTCAGTATCTTAGTCTATTCAATATGCATTTTTTATTGACACAATATCTTAGTCTATTCAATATGCATTTGTTATTGACTCAGTATCTTAAATTATTCAGTATGCATCTTTTATTGACTCAGTATCTTACAATCCATTCAGTAGGCAGTATCTTATAACCCATTCATTATGCATGTTGTATGGCACAATATCTTAACAAACCATTATATATGCATGTTGCATTGGGACAGTATGCTATCTTACATTATTTGAAATATTTCTCCCATGATAGGACCACAGGGCACTAATCAAATAAATGTGTCAGCAGTGTTGGGTGTAGTTTATTATCAGACAAAAATATGAAAAATAATTTGCCAATATTTTGTACAAATGAGGGATTGTTTTTTTCATTGAGCAAGGGGTTTTGATACAATAAATACGGACAGTTACAACTACCATCATTACCATATATACTCGCTTATAAGTCAAGTCCACCTACAAACTACACAAAACCCAGATCTGTACACACAGATCTGGGTCTGTGCAGTTTGTGAGAAATAATCAGTAGAACAAAATAGACCCTGATTTGCAGATGCATTACACTATGACCAATTAGGTGGCGCTCTACAGTTTCACATAGAGTTAGAATTTTAAAGAAAAAGAATTCCCCTGGGTTTCTTCACTAGTTATACTGGCTATTTAAAAAAGACCTTGTACATCTTAGGTATTGTTCAAAGAATCTTTAATTCCCTTTATTTTGGTGTATTATTGATGGGTATAATATGGGTTATAGAGTATGCAGCTTGGCCTTACTCCAGATGTGCATTGTTCAAAAAAGTGCTAGCTCCACTTGGTCATTTTCACTTCCTGAACTTCAGAGGTAAATTGTAAAAAAAAGAGCCGATAACTTTTTTTACATTTTATATATTTGGTAATTCATTCATTGCACTTTCAGAAGCTGGTATTGTCTAGTCTGGCAAAATTAATTTTCCCTATTTTAATAGCTGCTAAGGATAGTGTACTTTAGACAAATTCAGGCTGATTTTTGGAGCACAAGGGAGCAGTCATTTTAATTAGCAGTGTGCTAAGATCATTTACAGTTTCCAAAAGTACAATATCCAGAGAAATGTCAGTCAAATTACATCAAAGTAGCATAAAGGTATGCCAACATTCTCTCCACTGTGCATGTTTTAAATGCAAACAACTTCACCTTACATACATCACTCTCTCAAAAGTACGTAATAACTGGTGAGCGCCCCCTTAGGATCTTTTGTTGTTTGCAGTCTGATTTATAAGCGAGGATATATGGTAGTTTACTGTGACATCACAGGCTTTCCTTTAAAATTGCGGCCTTTATCTTTTGGCCATCCTTTCAGTACAAAAATATGGACAAACTCTTTGTACTTGTATACTGCTCTGGTGGCCCAGTGGTTAGAGCATCCACCTCAGATGTGGGAGGTCATGGATTCAAACCCTGGCTGAGTCATACCAAAGACTTTTAAAAATGGTACTAACAGCTGCCTCGCTTGGCGCTCAGTATTAAGAAGTTAGTGTTAGGACTGGTCAGCCTGGTGCCAGGATAATGTCACTGGGTGGGACATAATGCTACATGTCTGCGGCATGATGCCCCAGTGCTAGACATCACTATAAACTGCCACACTGTGGATATTGTAGCGATATGACTGAAAAATTGTTAAAGCTATGTTCAAAAATCCTTATCACACACACACTCACACACACATTTTGTACTTGATTTCAGGTAGACCGTAAATTTTGAAAAAATTATATGATTCTTTTTTTGTTGGTGTATGATATTTTAGAAAAATCCTTTGTCCATGACCCTGTTTGAAACCACTATGAAATCCATTTGAAGTGCATTTACATGAAAATAACAGCAATAAGCATATATGAGCCTTTCTGTATTTATCACCTAAAAGTACACACATTTGCAAATGAAAATAAAATCTAAGATCATTCTTGCCTCTGTACTGTTCAGTTCATAATTCACTGATCAGCATAATTCTATTCATTCATTTCCATTATTCTGATTGTGTCCTTCAGATTTTTAAAAAATAATTTCTTTTAAAACATTCTTCATGCATTGATTTGTTAACTTTATTGGTAAGCATAAATATAGATGTTACAAAATATTCTTATTGAAAAGATTTTTGCTATCGAAATGTTGAAAATAAGCACATGTACCATCAGCAGTTTAAAAACATGAGCACATATGCTTGTGGTCCAGAATTAAGTATGTGTGATAAGTAATTATACCCGTCAGTGATAATGCTAAGGAAGATTGCCACAAAAGATGGCAAGCACATATCTTCAGGGGAGGTAAATAAGATCCAAACTTGCACCTATCCATTCCTTTCTTTTCTGCTTTACTTATTTTAAATAGGAGAATATTTAATGTTAATACTTTGACTTTAAAACCTGTATTTATCGTTGTCATGCATGCCTTCATACCCAGGTTTGTTTAATTTTCGGCGTTTTTGTTTTTTATTTCTTATCTCGAATAACTGGCATCCAAACAAAGCTTCGCATATCTGTTGATATCAGTGATGGAGAGTGTTAAATTTAATTTGATTTTACTTAATCATACAAAATTACCTTTAACATACAATTTTTGTGTGTTTAAAATTGTGTCCAGATATTTAATTCATAAACAATGGGAGTACAGTGGTCCCCATCTTACAAAGTCAAAATGTCCACTGCAGGAAGGTGGCCTTACAAGAGAGGTTATATTTTTAGAGACAATCATTCAGATATGTGAAATGATTACATATAAATATGAAAGACCTAACTAATTTTTAAATATTTAATATTTTCATTTAAAAATCATATACATGTTATGAACTGAATGCAATAAAACTGATATTAATGTTTGTTTAAAATAATTATGAAAAATCATCACTCATGTTTGAAAACTATTTGAAAACGTTATCAATAAAATCATGATAAAAACTTCTGACTGTAACTTTCTTTCTCCATCTTCATACTGATATGAGTACCTCTACCTCCTCTGCAGATGTCTCCATCCATTCCATCTTCATACTGATATGAGTACCTCTGCCTCCTCTGCAGATGTCTCCATCAATTCCATTTTCATGCTGCAGAATATATAAATGACGATGTTTATGTAAATCTTTCTTTTGGTGCAAAGTAATTCTGTCTGAATTGTTGGTGGCTGCTGGTTGGCAGTGGGACATTGAATAAGAGGACCACTGTATTTGAAGTTATATCGCATTCACATTGAGTTATAATAATTTACAGCAGTGCGATGTTGGAATTTGTACAAAGTCAGAATTTTTAGAGCCATGACAAGTTAAGATGATTCAAAACGTCCTTTGAGTAGTATATCCCATATGGGGTAATTTTCTGCATGATTTTAGTCAACGATTTGCAGTCAGACTGACGATCCAGACATTTAACCTCAAGGAAATACAGCGGTTAAAAACTGTTTGTATCACCAAATGCTGAAATTAAACATGCAGGATTTTCAGAACCATAAATTCTTAAAACTTGAAGAACATGGAAATTTCCCAAGACAGTCCTTATGACATGTCAAGTGTTGGTGGGATGTAGCATGTTGAAATGACAGAAGAAAAAAAAATTCAGCTGAGATTAGTGACTTGAAATCCAAATTGTATATGGATGTCATCATTCTAATGCTGGTATAGTCAGGGATCTAATTAAATCAGTCTAATTTAGATAAGTCATTTCTACTCTATGTATTGCACAGTATTTTAGTGATTAGCTCATGAGAATCAATTATAATTTGATTGCACAGCATTAAGTACTCCATTTTTGTGTTTCAATTCACAGTCAAACCTTGTTGGAAAATCTTTACTTATAATGCCATTAATTTTCATGGCTCCATCAAGAAGGTGACAGAGGGGGCACTATCAGCCTTGGAGTGGCAAGCTGACCACATGGTTGGTTTTTCTCCATTACATGTCACATGTGCTGATGTTAGGAGCAATAATGCAAAAAAAAAGATGTTTTGGTGTGAATCACTCATGTTAAATGTACCTTTTCCTTCTAATCTCTGTATCTATTGCATCCACCCCACCCCCAAATAAATTAAAATTGATAATTATTCAAAGAAGTTTAATCTTAGAGAGTGATTAGCTTGGAAAATAATAAATACCCAAATAATAGGTTCCTAGAATTTGTTTTCTATTTCTTCATGTTCTTTAAATGCAGATTGTTTCCTTAACTGCAGACAAAAAGGCAATATTTTTGGGGGATAACCCAGGGTCTGGTCTCCACTGCACATGCATATACCAGTGACTGAATCCCAGACTGCAACAATGCAATGCGTGCATCACATAACTATGCTATCAATTGATGTCTCATGGATTTTAGTCGTTTTGATACATTTTCATCCCTTGATAAGCAAATATGGCAAGATGTGGTTTCTGTAAGAGGGCAATAGAAGCAGGATAAAACCATTTTGAAGAGCAAAACCACCCAGTGGGTTGGGCAGTATTTGCAACATATTGTTGTATTTCTTGCTTTTCTTGCCAATATATAGAATTACAACTGCATAAATTACATCTGTGTTTGGTGAGATCATGTTATCAGGAAGCACTGCATACATAGCAGTCACTGTATGGCATTGTTGTTGACAACAATTTATAGTTTTGGTTAAAGTTTTCGTTTGCATACTTTTCTTGAACCATTAATAGATTCTTGTCATACTTGGCATGAAGCATTATGATGCTAAAAATTCATTTTATGACATGCTCACTCACTTCTTTGACCATGGGGTCAAGGTCATAGTCATAGAAAATGTATGTTAAGGTAATTTGTTTTAATTTTGTTTTATTTACCTAAATATTATCTCATCCTCATGATGCATGTTAAGGTATTTGTTAAGTTTTGTTTTATTTACCTAAATATCGTCTAAACCTCATGATGGATTTATTTCATACTTGGGAGGAATCCTTGTGAAGCTAAGACAATTCATTATACAGATTAAATGCTTGCTCATTTGACCTTGGGATCAAGGTCATTATAAAAAAATGTTTTTGGTAAAAATTTCTTAATTTGTTTTTATTTTCCTAAACCACATGATGGATTTCATCATTATTTGGTTTAGTGAGTATTAACCTAAGACAGTTTATTCTGTCACACCCTTGCTTGCCATGTGATTTTTTGGGATCAAGGTCACAGTCATTGGAAATTTTTTATATTTTTAGTTAAAGGTTTTTTCATTTATTTATATTTCATAAATGTCTTGATGGATTTTTTCACACATGGATGAATCATCATGACACTAAAACAAATCATTCTGTGATATGCTCATTCGGTCTTCTAATAATGGGGTCAAGTTCGCTTATTTTAGAACATTGCTTTGAGCATGGGCTGGATGTGCAGACTGGCAGTTGTTATCATGAAAGGTTGAGTTGTTTAAAATGTTTGTTTTTGAAATTGTAAAGGGTCAATTTTATTATCACTGTCAGGGTAACAGGTTCATTGTATGGATGGCAGAGTGCATCTCTGTGTTATTTCTTACAAGGGACAGCACTGTTGTACCTAAATGGTTTTTATTCAGGGTTGCCATATGAGGGCATAAATTTCTAAAGCGTGCATCTCAATGCCATCAAAGTCTTTTGTGGTACTTTGGCTTATCAGATTGTAAACATGCCCTACTGAAGTAAGTCCTATAATTAACCCTAAAACCAAACACCATGAACAATTTATGACTCAAGGGGAAAAAATGTGTCTAGTACAAAATACAAGGATCCCATTTATCTCACAAATCTCATAAATTTCCACAGAAAATCATTAAACACTTCCTGAAATTGTCTTGCTTGAAGTAGCTCCTTTGTGTATGAGGGGCGCATAATTGTTCAAGTTCACTGGCTTTTTTGTGGTTTATTGAATAAAGCTCTTGAGACAAGACAGTACTGTATAGTTTTACATTTCAAAACAAGCACTGAATCACTGATCTGTGGCAACCATGCATAGCAAACAGCAA
This sequence comes from Megalonaias nervosa, assembly GCA_016617855.1. Lineage (NCBI taxonomy): Eukaryota > Metazoa > Mollusca > Bivalvia > Unionida > Unionidae > Megalonaias > Megalonaias nervosa. Next base: position 38,901 of record JAECUM010012503.1, on the reverse strand, counting down.
ATGGATGACTGTGCCCATTTCATCAGAACTTTCATTGTCTGGGCTGCTGTGTAAGAGATCAAGTTCCCATATAATTGCATAAATATTTGCGTGACAGTAGCTCATATTGCTGCACTGAAGTCCTTTATATATTTTATATTTTGTTTTGAGATGGATTCAGGCTGGAAATTTACATAAGTGCAGCATATACTGAGCAACTTTTCAGATCTTTTTTTGTATATAAATATGAGTAAAAAATAAACCCCATTCTGTTGACATCAGCAGTTATGAAAATTTGTATTTGCCTGGCACTAATTAAAATTCTCAAGTCGCCATTAAATTTAGGTATCAGGGATGGTCTGCTTTTGAAGTAGTTTTTGGATAACTGATTTTTTTTGTGTTAAGATGAAATAGACAGTAAGGATACTTGGACTTTCACACACACACACACACACACACACACACACACACACACACACACACACACACACACACACACGTACACAAAACTTCAGCCTAGAGCAACTACTATAATAAAAAAAATTCATCCTCAAGGATATTCAGTTTGGGCAGAGTTGTGGTAAACTTCATGCACTGATTAAATTACTGCTATTAAATTTGAATTCTTTCACCTCTAATAATTTGATGTATGACATTTATCATCCCATCAGGGGATTATGAATGTTAGCTGGGTTTGGAGGATTTTATGGTAGATAAAAATTTGAAATCTATTAGTGGCTTACACCGCTAATAGCCATGTCATTGCTTTCATCCCACTAAATTGTGGAAAATTGCTTGCTGCAAGCTGTTCACTCATGCATGTTATCTATGTACAAAATTAGTCATGCACACCTGGGCTTTAGGGGATCATAGATGATTCAGAGTAAGTCCATACGAGATTTTTCTTCTTCTTGCATACACCTTGACTTTGCAAGCTAGCCTATCTCTCAGGTAGAAAAGAAGCATTGGGGAAAAGAACCACAGTGGGGAACATTGTAGTTGAAATGTTTGTTTTATTTATAGTAAACATATCTAGTTTAACTTTGAAAGAAGAAAGATCATTAATAGCAAGATTATATCATTGAAGAAAATAATATTCTTTGGCACAAAAAGCACACAAAGAATAGTTTTACATGTTTTTAGAAAAACACATACATGCACCAAAAAAAGAGCAAAATGGCATTTTCTGATTGTTTAAATTCTGGTCTATGAAACATATCTGTCAGTAGACATTACATTTAGATATAATATGGCATGGCCTAGCTGAGAAAAGATTGGTAGTTTCTAGTTTTCAGTTCATGAAGAAGGCTGTTAATGCTGTTAATAGTTTGTTGTGTAGCCTGTATGACCATGGTCTTACCATATATATTATAGCCAGTATGACCATGGTCTTACCATATATATTATAGCCAGTATGACCATGGTCTTACCATATATATTATAGCCAGTATGACCATGGTCTTACCATATACATTATAGCCAGTATGACCATGGTCTTACCATATATATTATAGCATAATATATTATAGCCTGTATGACCATGGTCTTACCATATGTATTATAGCCAGTATGAGCATGGTGTTACCATGCATGTTACAGCCAGTATGACCATTGTCTTACACATTTTATAGCCAGTATGATCATTGTCTTACCATGCAAGACTATGGTTTTACCATACATGTTATAGCCAGTAATAGATTTAAGGAAGTATACATTTCACATTACACATGAAAATGGTAAGCCCCTCAAAATGATATATTCACCCACACCTCCACCCCACACAGGGGGCCCTGGGTGGCCAAGTGATCTAAAGTACTCAGCTTGACCGATCATTACCATCTTGTCTCTGCCCCTTGGGTTTGAGTCTTGGGCTCAGCCGATGTGTATATGTGAGAATGCTTTCCAGTAGCTTTCGGTGGGTTGGTGGTTTATTACTCCAGGGGTTTTCCTGGGTTCTTCTTCCACCAGTTATGCACTGTCTGCCATGTATAGCCTATCATGCACTGAAAAATGACGGTGAACCCAAAAGAACCAAACATCACAATACGTACATGCATATGTGTGCGTTAGTTTGGTATACTATTGGCCAGGATCTTAAATGTAAATATTGAAAGTAAAGTCCCCACCTGCCATTATTTTAGCCCACTTGACTGTAAATCTCAAGTGAGCCTATGATATGGTCCTGCATCTGTCATGGTACATATGTTGTAGGTCTTGCATCCATTAACAGGTGCTTGTTACAACTCTGGAGGCCACAAAGATCTTGAATAAGTTTAATAATGAGTGAATTCTACACATATTAATGAGGTGATCTTGTATTTGATTCACAGCCTTTTATCACTGTGGAAGCCATGTTTTGGATCTGATTTTGATTAAACTAGGATCTGTCTGCATAGGTACTAGTATTGGGCTCAACCAATATGGGTATGTGAGAAAGCTGCCAGTAGCTTCCTGTGGGTTGTGGTTCTTACCAGGATTTTCCTCGGTTCTTCCACCACCACTTATACTGGCTGCCATATTAGCCTATTATGACCAAAGGGATTCTTAGTACATATGACAAAAGGGATTTTTAGTGTGGTTAAAAGTAAAATATATAGCAATACAAATATCAGGTTTCTAACTAGTAATATGTTGGGTGTGTCCATATGGGAATTTCAGAAATAGATGTGAGGGAAGCAGTGATAAATCTGGGTAACTAGGTCAGCATCATAGAAACTAATATAAGTTGGGTGTGAGAACATATCAATAGCAGTCAAGTTTTGGGGATTCAGGAAGGCTTTGACAAATCTAGGTGAACAGGTCAGCATCATAACATAGCTGGATAACGGGGTCATATTCCTGCTGTTTCAGCACCATTTAGTTATGGTATGATTGGGGGGGGGGGAGGGAGCTGTCATTTATCTAGTAATGGTTAGCCAATCATATTCTGAATGTGGGGAAAGGGTGTGGGATTATGATATGTGTATATAGATAGATACAAGATATTGTGGGGGGTAGAAAGCAGAAAGAAAAGCAGAAAGAAGGCAGAGAAGGTAGAGATAAGATTGTAGTTGGAAATAAGAATCAGAGATATACAAGACAGGGAGTTAAGAGAAAGGATACCTAATAGACATCATGGAGTGATAGACAGATATTCTGAGTGGACAGATATAGTGAGAAACAATGAAGTTAAACATTAGTGTAGAATTTGGAGAGGTGGACAGAGCTAGTGTGTATTTTGGATATAAACAGTAGATTACAATATGACTTAGTGTTTTAATTAGTATACCACTGGTCCCTGCCTCACCCCAAAGCCAACAGAAAGACCCAGTAGGTCAGACAGACCGCACCTAAGGGCTCAGACTATTGTGCACCAAGAAATGGTGTTCAACCCCAAAACAACAGCAATTAAACTTGGAATATAGACTTGCATAATTAAGATTTCTGGTGAGTTTATTAATGAGTGGTAACCATACATATTAATGAAGTTATCTTCAATCAGCTGAGCTTTGCTACAAATCTGGAAACCATAGTTTTTATCCAATCATGGTCAGACTGGGAATATAGGCTTGTCTTGTCAAAGTGTTGCATAAATTTGATAAATGTACAAGATCCATCTGTATTAATGCAACTGAATATCTGAGCTTATTACCACTCCAGGATATTTCTGATCTGGTTTTGATCAACTTTAGTAAATAGGCTTAAATCATGAAGACCTTGGATGATTACTCTCATGTGTGAGATCCACACATAATAATGAGGCGATCTTGGATCTTATTGGTTGAGTCATCAAAACTTGAGTGACTATTGGTCAGATTTTAATCATAATTGGTTCAAAATATATAGACTTAAATTATTAAAATATTAGATGGGCTTGATATTGAGCAAGATCTGTGCATATGCTTGACTGAGCTTATTCCTCTTGAGAGACAGTATTTTCTGACCTAATTGTAATCAGATTTGGTAATTAGGCTAATATCAAGATTTGTGATAAATATTATTATTAAGATCTATGCATACCTGCCATTGCATGATGTTTCATATCAAAAAATGTGAAACCTCCTGACACATGTGTTTAGAGAAACACAAATTTCAGTAACCTTAGTGGAACAAAAATAAACAGACCACTGCATTATATGACTGTAGCATGTACAGAGTTGTCTCTGTGGACAGTAAACTGTATTGCTTAGAGCTTGGTGCAGTTTATACAGCTGGTCATCATAGAGTCATTTAAAAGGTAAGGCGGTCAGATATAAGCAGCCACCATTTTCCAGATTACTTAATTGACTGAGAATAGCTAGGACGATGCAGTGTCAAGTCCTTTGAAGACTCTTGGCTAATTTGCATAGGTGAAGTACACTAGATGAAGCAACCAAATTTGTTTGAAGCTAGGTACAATCATAGAGATTCATTTCAGAGAACAAAATACGTCATTTTGTTGAATAAGAATGTTTAAGCCATCATTATTAATGATTATTGGAAAGTTTGTGATCAGCGGCAATGTTTCTTTGAAGATGGATTTTGATATAAATTTCAAAACACAGTTATTTTGGTAGTTAGAATATTGTTCAAGTTTTGACTCTTTTTTTAAAGGCAGAATATTGTTACACAGCACTGATTTAGGAAATGATGAGCCATCTGCAAAACAATGAAACCCCAGGATGCTGTTCAACTTTGTGCAGCAAGGGAAAGCATTTTTTTATTGCACACTGCAAAAACCACCATATCATCATATGCATGTGGATTATTTTGTCCAGGATGCTCCTTAATCATTTTGAGTCCATGTAAATCTTAGAAATATATTGTCAATGCAATTTAATATATTGTATAGCCTGCTACCAATATGGAAGAGAAATGGAATATACTTGTCCATATGTCTGCAGGTGTGTCCAAGTTTTCTTAACGGTCATTTTTTTTCAGTCATTGTAATGCCTAGAGTTATGTATCTTTGTATTTTGCTGTGTTTTGGTGAGTATGACACAGATCAATGTAAGGTAGGTATTTTGCTGTGTTTTGGTGAGTATGACACAGATCAATGTAAGGTAGGTTACTCTGACCTTATTTTCAAGCTCCTGAGTGGTTAAGTTTTATGTTTAGGCTGGTTTTTAAGGCATTGTTGGTCACAGATTGATACAACTAGGTAGGTGTATATGTGTATTAGTGCAAGATCATTTTACCAAAATGTAGATCACTGTGACTCATATTTCATGCTTCAGTGTCTGGTAACATTTTGCATTTCGGCTAATATCTCAGGAATTATTGGGCATGGAGGAATGCAGCTTTGTTGGTGGTGGTGGTGGGGGGTGTCCTGGTAAGCTTGGTACATAGACATCTCTTACCGAGTACAACACATTGCATTGACTTCAGTTAAACTTTGCATGTAAGTCCTTTTCTCATGCATTATTGGTTACAAGGTTGTTTATCATGTTTAGATGCATCTTGCTGAATACAATAACACACTACCAAAATGAGGCCACTGTGACTATCAGTTTCATGCTTCAGTAACTTTGATTAACTTTGTATTTGTGTAAATGGAGTCATGGTTGCTCAGTGGTTAAAGTATTGGACTTGTAACTAAAATGGTTTTGGTTTTATTGCCACAATTGAATCAGTATTGGCTACCAAGATTTGTCTTTAGTCATGGTTTGTTTACTTTGGCACAATATAATCTTTAAAGTGTTGCTGTGCCATAAAAATACCAAAAGAACTTATGTTAGATTCTCAGATAGTATTTGCCACAGAGTTGTGATGTTTGGTAAGTTGAGGTGTCTTCTCAGTTAGAACCAAATAATCTTATAGGTCATTATGATCTGTATTTTACATCCCAGTGGCTTCATTTCAGTTTTATGTTTAAGCCAGTTTTCACATGTATTATTTTCACAAGCGTTCAACATTGTAGATGCATCTTGGTGAGTAGAGCTCCACATTAACAAAATTAGGTTGGTGTGATCAATATTTCACACCTCATGGAGTGACACAAATTCAGTTTTCCATTGATTTCAGTTTCTTGGGCACATTGGACTACAGATTTGTACCAGAGGAGGATGGCAGGATATTTGTATTCTATGTGCACATTTCTTGTTCCTATAAACTTTCTTATGAATCATCTAACTTTTATTGGACATTTATCATGCATTTTGGTTTCTTTCAATGATCAAATGCTTAGCATCCATGGCAGTTCCAGGGAAAACTAGGTTACAACAATATTTCATGTGAAAATTGTTTGAATCACTATAAAATAAAATAAGGTTGTCATGTTTAGTGGAATAGCAAGAAATTCTGACTTCCACAGACTGAATTCTGGGTCTCCCTGTCAATAAAAATGGGTAGTTTGATGAAAATTGTGTGCCCCCATGCAGTGCAGGGGCTGCTTGGGTGGTTGTTATACCAGTGGTCACACTGCAGACTGCAGTCTCAGAGTGCACAGCTTAAACTGGTCTTGACTGGAACTAAGTGGGCTGCACTATGAAAGTTTTGTATCTGTGATAAAAGCATAAACATGATGCTTTCTGTAAGGTAAGGACATGGGCCACAGGCTGCAAAAAATATGTTGGCAGTTGGCCTGCAGGCCATATGTTGTGCACCCATGCTGTAGTCAGATGACCATGAAGCTGTATCCAGACCTGGTTTGTTAAGAATTCCTTTTACTGTTTCATGGTACACCCCATTCATCCATCTCCCATTGGTCAAACAAGATAGGAATGAACTTACCCAAATCAGCAAGTCTTTTTCTAAATATGCTGTATTTTACACTTGATATCAACTGATATACATCAGTGACCTCTTATCCCATGTCTACCCCATCCCATCCTATGCCATTGTACACCACACCCCAGCTTCTCATTATTTGCCAGTCCTTTAGGGCTGTTACTCAAGGTACCTGCCTATATACAGGCTGCATACAGATGTGGTTGATAAGTACACAATCCATCATCCTGCATCTCCACCACCCCAGGGCCATGTCCAAACTCTCATCCTGGTAGACTATGCCCCCATCCCCCATTTTTCACTAGACAAATCCTTGGCTTTAATAAGTGCATCTGCCTGTATATGCTGTATACATCTTGTTACCTGGCACCAACCATCCAGGGGCCATCCCCACCCCTAGGCCTGTTACACCACACACCTATCCTTTCATCTTTTGACCAAATACTATAATGCATGTACTTCAAATCTGGGAGCCTGCCAGTAAATGTTATACAGTTCCCAAATAGCTTATTAGTATGCATACAAAGCTAGACAGAGGTAAGAAATGATTTTTCACGCCTGAAAGCAAACCTCATTATCCTGAATGTGGTGGGGTGATTGCATTGTGCAACTTGTAGGTCAGACACACTTATTCTATAACAATCCATGTGTTGCTACAGTATTTGTGCTTGACTGGCTGATAACGGTAATGTGAGGGTCTGAAGGGAGACCAGTAATAATAATAATAATAATGATAATAATTACTTTAGTACAGCAAAGCTTATAACATAGCATAAACAGTGGTGCTGACTATCTAATGCTATCGTTACATTATCAACTGTTTTGATTAAGGCCACATGTAGATGGGTCTAGGTCTCCTTTGTCATATAGTTATCTATGTTGATGAAAAGCTGACAGCTGGTACAGTATAAATCAACAAAAAGTTTATATTTTTCAGAAAGTTAGACTGAGCCAGAATAAAAACACATTAATAGTATACACCCCAACAGGGAGCAAGTTTTCAGTACTTCTATTGATGTATGTTTAATATATTTTCCTGAGATTTCAGATACTGTATTCACTCATTATAATGCTGTTCATGGGAGCAGTAGAGTATACCACCTATACTGTACAGTGAAATGTGGTCCATGACCTTGCCTGCCTTATAAACAGGAACCATATTATAATGAAGGGCCTTATAAAATGAACCATGTTATAATGAATGGCCTTATAATAGGAACCATGTTATAATGAATAGCCTTATAATAGGAACCATGTTATAATGAATAGCCTTGTAAGAGGAACCATGTTATAATGAATAGACATAACAGGAACCATGTTATAATAAAGGGCCTTACACCAGGAACCATTATATAATGAAGAGCCTTATAACAGGAACCATGTTATAAAGAATGGCCTTATAACAGCAATCATCTTGTAAGGAAGGGCCTTACAAAAGGAACCATGTTATTATGAAAGGCCTTATAACAGGAACCATTTTATAATTAATGGCCTTATAACAGCAATCATCTTATAAGGAAGGGCCTTATAAAAGGAACCATGTTATTATGAAGGGCCTTATAACAGGAACCATGTTATAAAGAATGGCCTTATAACAAGAACCAACCATGTTAAAATGAAGGGCCTTATAGTAATGGAGTGCTGTGATTTATTTTCCTCTGCCATGCTGTATATACTCGGCAGAAAACTACTCAAGTAGGCCTTTTGAAAATATATAGGTTTCTAGGTCCTGCAGTGCTCTTGCTGCAGGTCTGTTATCATTTTGTACTTACTTGTGCATGCATCCTGAGGGATCCTGGCACATCTATGGAACAAAGAATGGTCACTGAGATCTATTTCCAGACTTAAGTGACAATATTAAGTTCATGTGTTTAAATGCACATTGCCCAGTATCTTGTCTGTGGTGTCATGAGGCTTGATATATTGCAGTAATTGAGGTACTAAAATTAGGTTGGCATGCCCTACTTTTCTTTCTCCAGCAATAAATTTTGGAATTGAGCTTAAACTTTGTTCCACATACTACTGCCTTTTCCTTTATGAGTCTTGATGTGTGCTTAGATTTTCTACAGGTATTATAAGGCTGTGCCAAAAGTAGGTTTATGTGACCTATTATAAAATGAGCCCATGTACTTTTGAAGGTTTTAGATTACATATTTGCATCTCCATACCTTTTTTGTTACATGTTAAAACTGAATAAATAATCGCTTGTTAAATTGGTTATTTATATATGTTCCTAAAATAGAATGAGTAAATAATTTATTAAAATTGGATAAAATTGTGACATTTGAGATGGGTAGTTGTCAGATGGAGTAGTATCCCTTTGTTGTAGTGGAATTCTAATTATGTGCTTTTTATTATATGTTTGTGCTTCTTTGTGCAAAAAACACCCCAGATATGTAAAATCTAAAAAAAAAAATTTTGGTAAGAAAAAATACTTACCAAAAACATTGAAGCCCTTGAAGAATCATTGGAAAACCCTTGTAAAGCAACTCACTATGTCTGTATATAAACAGCTTGTGAAAATAATGATGCTCTGGAGGGAATAGACTTATTCCTAGAATCCCATGGGCAGTGGATACTGTGCACTCCTAGCGGTAATGATAAAAAGAGTGCATCTATGAAGTGCACAGGAGTCAAGAGCTGTGGGACTTAGTCCTATAAATTGCAGGAAACTCAATCCTCTGCTCAATCAGAAACACTACAGACTCCACCTATTCATGTTCCAGCAAGCTGTAAACTCATGACATGGTCAGCTGCAGCAACATAAATGAAATCAGTGATATCAGGCTCACATGGGTCTCCTGCTTATTTTTTTCCTTTCAATGTGAAAAATCATTTGTTTTATCTTTAGATGGAGTTTTATCCCCTTTTTGTAAAAAAAGGGAAGTGCATTTTAGTTTTGGAAACTTGTAATATTGCAGCAGATTTCTAGATAAAGGGAAACATTACGCAAGTGAATAGAGTAGGAAAGTTTTAACTGTGACTAAGGGCTTTATGACAGTAAGAGTGATATCAGTGAAAGAAAGAAAAATCTAATGTGATAGTCAAACTGTTTTATATGCAGGTTACTAGAAGCTTAACAACAAGGAAGGATAACTAGTCATGATTTAGGTGTCCGTATATATAAAGTATTTAGTATGCATGAACATCCTAATATATTCTTAGTTTACTGTTCTGTGACTGACCTCTTCAGAATTGCTGTGACTATTGCTGTTTACTGTCCTGTGACTGAACTCTTCAGATTTGCTGGAACTATTCTTTATGATTCTGAGGGATTTATTTTGAATAATTACCCGTCGTTTAAAATTATGTAGCATGCATTTAAAAAAAAATCCTCCTACCTGCCTGCTGTTATAACGTCTGGGTTGAGAGAGCATACCCAATTTTTTTTTTCTTTTAAGGATGTCCTCAGTTTTGTGTGGTTTATTCATGTCCATTGCCACTACATCTTTGAACAAAAACGGGACCCTGGTGGGTGAGTGGTTCAAGGTGCTTTCCGTTATAGATCACTGAGGCATATCACCTCTGTCAGTGTGAGTTTGATTCTTGGTGTGACTAATATGGGTACATGACAAAGCTTACCAGTAGCTTCCTGTGGGTTGGTGGTTCTTCTGGGGTCTTCCCAGGTTCTTCCTCCATGAAATACACTTGCTGCTATGTATAGCCTATCATGTGCTGAAAAATTGCATGAAACCCCACAAACAATTTGAAATTATACAGATTTGGAGAGGCGTACATGGGTGGGGGAGAAGCAATGGCAACTCATACCTACTTACCGACAGAGATGAATCCAGGAAGAGATGTTAAGGGTTTGGAATTGATTTCTGTATACTCAGGATTGGCAAATAATAACCAGTCACACACGCTCTACTGTGTTGTGCATCCATCCATCAACATTGGCTTGTTCGGTCCATAATTTTGAAACGTCTGCTGAAATATTCTTGAAACTTTGACAAGATACTGTGTTGCATACCATAGTTATGCCCCCGTCTCAAGGTCAAGGTCGTGGCAAGGGAAAATGTAATTATGTGACTTGAATCCTTGTTGAGAGAATAAATTTTAAACTTCTTAAGTTAATTTTAAACTTCTAAAGTTTTAATGAAACTTGATCTAGTTATACATCATGTATAGCGGATGTTCCACACTGTAACCATGCTCCCTGCTTCAAGGTCAAGGTCATAGCAAGGCAGAATGGTATCTTTATCTTTAAACCACTAAAAATATTTAATAACACTTTAACCAGTTATATATCATGACTAGACAGAGTCACATACTATAGCCATGTCCTCTACTTCAAGACATGGTTGTGGCCAGGGAAACCATAAGTCTGTGACATCTGTCCATGTATGGGTATATCTTTTGAATTGGTTAATGTTTTTTGAATAAAACCATAGCCTGTTATACATATCATAATCAGACAGTGTTTTACATATTTTGTCATACCTGTAGCTTTAAGGTCATGGCCATAGTAATGGATCCTGTAAGTCAGGCCACAGGCCTTATTTGGTCTGTCAGTTTTAACCGTTACAGATATTTTGAGATGAAACTTGACCCAGGACCACACCTTATCATATGTTTGTCAAGTCGATAGCACCAAAGTCAAATTCATTACTTGGGAAATGGTCGTGATATTGGTCTGTCAGGTGCTATTTAGGGTATTCAGTCTGTGAGTTGGTTATGACTACAGCCTGGTTTTAAGGTAAGGGTTCAGGAAATACCTATGATATCTCACAAAATGAGGAAAAATCTCAGTGAATTTTGGACTGGCTCTCAAGAGTTTTATGCTTGTGAAAAATGTTAATGGAATAATTCATTTTTTTATGCAGAGAATTTCCTTGCAATATTTTTATATGACTCATGATGTAAAACTCGAAGAACTTAATGACCATACCTTGCTGGAGTAAGTATTAATTAAGTATTAATAAGTATTATGAGTAAACCTGTAGATGGAGTGAACAATATGATGATTTACTGCTTTTTCTATTTAGTCTAGTTTAATCGGATAAAGTTTGCATTTACCCAAAGGACAGTTTCCACATTTTTTTACATCAGTATTACACATTGATAACCTCTGAAAAAACCAGTGGAATGGTCATCAACATGGTCAAGTAGTATACCTTGCCCCATGATTGAGATGAATTCAGTCAAAATTAAGTGCATAACTTTTGTGAAACTGCAATTATTTATTAACATGCATGTTCTGATGATGACCATAATATGTACTAAGATTCACAGCAATACAATACAAACTGTAAGATTAGTTCCATTTGCAAAATTCTGTCACAAATTACAGACAGTTGTAAGTCCAAAAAGGGTAGTAACTCTTACAAATAAAATAGGGCAGTAACTCTTGAAAAGCATTGTTAGCACAAAGATTTGTCAGCGTGGGCATCTTTACAATGAGATTGTGTCATAAAGCTACAGCACAGAAATGGATATGCACATCTTCAGATTATGACAATGTTTACAAATTTTCATGGCAATCCATCAAATACTGTGGGACTTGTTACACTAACTAGATTGTCATTCACTCTCTTAATTAAGCAACCAGACAACAGGAGCAATAACTCTTTTCAAGTTCCATGGCAGTCCATCAAAAATGAGTGGACAGGTTGCTTATGGTTTTACGTATCTTAGTTGAATCTAATTATTGACCTTTTGTTTCCATATATTTCACTCATTCACACATTATTCCCTTCACTGAACCTCTGTTGTCACAGGTACTAATATTGGTAAAACTAACAAAGAATTCCAGGTCTTATCGGGGCATAAGTACTTCCATTTATCTATAAACCTTGTAAATTCTACTTTCAGTTGGCCATTTGTATGATTGTCCCCATATGGAGCCTCAACTGTGACAATTTATCAATTCAGAGTTCACCACCTCATGCGGAACTTCTAGATTAGGGGTTTCCATGTACTGCTCTTCAGTTATTCTATTGGAAAGGCAGGCATGGCTGAATCAAGCAGACTACAAAATAATGTAAGTAAGTCTTTTGTATATTTGAGTCTTTTCTGATAATTTCTTTTAATTCTTTTGCAATAGTGAATCACTTTCATCATGTATGTGAGATGCTGATTCAACCCTGTTGTAATTCAAGCATGGCTGGCTGCAGCTGTAAAACCTAACGGTATATTGAATTCTCTCCAACAGACTGTCATATACATCAATTTTCTTTTATGATGACTGTTAAAGTTTACTTACATATATTGAATATAGATATACATAATTGTCAGAATATGAAACCTGAACCCTAATTTAATCATTCTTTATATGAAAGATGAATATAGCAGTACTTTTATCTGGCACAGTTATGTAGATTGTTTTTTCCATGCATGGATAACTGTGCATGCCAGATAAAATATATCTAGCTGAGAAGAGGTACAGTTAGAAAGTTATTTATTACAGTGGATCTGTAATATTGATTTTCTGACTTTATCTAAGGTGAGTTGAGTCTTGTGTAGACTTTGCTCCCCATGTTTTGTGGCTGTCATGCATGATTAACAAGTCAGTTATTTGACTGCTGTTGTGTCACAGTGCTTGGTGGTCATATTTATATACCTGCAGAGTTGGGGAGGTTTGGGCCTGTATGTCAGACAACATAAAATCTTATCACCAATATTATTTTTGTTTTGTATACCTGTGATATGACACCCCTTGTGCAGTGAATGTTAATACGATTGTGGGGAAGAAGTGTGATTCCACAACTCCACATTGATGCACTGTCTGTCTGTTTGTCTGTCTGTCTGTCTGTATGTGTCTTGCATATGAATTTGGATCCTAGCCTTTAGCAGATTTCTTTGTGTGTGTTAAAAACTTGACACGTACAAGCCCAAAAATGTTTGAAGATTAATGTAATGTCTTAATGCAGTGGAGTGAAAATGCCCCCCCCCCCATTTCATAGCATTTTTTAATAAGGAATTTAATTATTGTTTGGCAGATTTTGAAAATGATAGATTCTTCATTTTTTAGGTTAATTTTCTTATGCTTCTTTTGAGATGGAACATAAAAAAGTGCATCAATAATTCTTGTGTCCATCTTGAAGAGGAACACTTTATTGAAATTATAGGTCACTGTAACCTATATTACTTTAGTTCTTGCTTTCTTTGTTTTAGTTCTTAGTGACATAGTCAAGTTTCATAGGTGATTTTGTAACTTCTATAGTTTTTCCTGTGCAGTGATATCCATGAAATTTGATTTTTGCATCATCATCATCATCATCATCATCATCTTGAGAATGTAAGAAAAGTAGTTTATTGTAATAAATGTGAACAGTGCTTTACATTTCACTAATTTTCCTGGTTTCATTTTTGGGCTTGGAATGAAAAGTGAGGTTTGCATGCACTGAATTGAATGCAACACCAGATTTTTTTTTCTAGAACTGAAGATTTTATGTGATTTAGTGATCTTGTTCATCTTTATTTGCATACTAGAATGCATTGTTGTTTTGGTTCTGGTTTCAGATAGAGGTGACAAACTGTGATGTATAGATTTGACCAGTAGTCAAAGATTTTTGAAGGAGTGACTGGGGGCCAGTATGGGCCTCTGTCTCTGTTAGAAATTGTTAGCATAGAAATAATTGCAGTTTATATTTAATCCTGCGAATTATTTCTTGGTGTGTCAGATTTCCTCCCAGATTGATGGTCTAGGCCACATTCCCATTCACCTTGTTATAAAAAATTCCCTTGTAGTCTTCAACTTGAAGCCACCCTTTGTGGGATGGTACTTAAAGGGGTTGGGTGGGAGGAAGCTACCCAATATGGGATGGGACTGGAAGAGGTTGGGTGGGAGGAAGCCACTCTGTGTGGGATGGGGCTTGAAGAGGTTGGGTGGGAGGAAGCCACCCTGTGTGGGATGTGGCTTAAAGAGGTTGGGTGGGAGGAAGCCACCCTATGTGGGATTGGACTTGAAGAGGCTGGGTGGGAAGAAGCAGCTGTATGTGGGAGGGGGCTTGAAGAGGATGGGTGGGAGGAAGGAGTGAAAAATGTATGAAAGATATGACTTTAATGCATGTGTTTGAAGTTACATTTGGATTGTTATACATTTGATATTACCAAGCAGAAACCACTCTTCATCAGTAAAAACAGTCTCCCAGTCTACAGTATATTATTTCCTTATTACAACACTGTCCATGGGAGCCATAGAGCAGGGCTTTATAAATTTTATGAAAGCTGGCTTGCCCAGGGTAAGATGAGTGAAAAATTGAACTTGCCCTTGGGAGGTTTGAGCTTGTTCCAGAAATATGACATGTCACACCTAAAGAATAAAAATTAAAATCAATTAGAAACATGGCATGTTTTTTAGGAAATAGCTTTATATTTGTTTTACAGACTTAGAACTTTTCTTTTCTTTTTATCTTTGTTGCATCTGTAAATCTTATGTTGATAATTCAAGGAATCAAAACAAGATTTATGTAAATAAAACATACTGACTGTTATGTAATAATACATATAGATGGATATGTAAATAATACATGTAAATGGATATGTAAATAATACAAAGATGGATATGTAAATAATACCTGTAGATGGATATATAAATAATACCTGTAGATGGATATGTAAATAATACATGTAGATGAATACGTAAATAATACATTTAGATGGATATGTAAATAATGCCTGTAGATGGATATGTAAATAATACATGTAAATGGATATGTAAATAATACAAAGATGGATATGTAAATAATACCTGTAGATGGATATATAAATAATACCTGTAGATGGATATGTAAATAATACATGTAGATGAATACGTAAATAATACATGTAGATGAATATGTAAATAATACATGTAGATGAATATGTAAATAATACATGTAGATGAATATGTAAATAATACATGTAAATGGATATGTAAATAATACATGTAGATCAATATGTAAATAGTACATGTAGATGGTACATGTAAATAATACCTGTAGATGGATATGTAAATAACACCAGTAGATGAATATGTAAATAATACATGTAGATGGATTATGTAAATAATGTATAAAGATAAATAATACCTATAGATGGATATGTAAATAATACATGTAGATGGATATGTAATTAATACATGTAGATGGATATGTAAATAATACATGTAGATGGATATATAATTAATACATGTAGATGGATAAGTAAATAATACATGTTGATTATTATGTAAATAATACATGTAGATGGATATATAAATAATGCATATAGATGGATATGTAAATAATGCATACAAGTGGCTATGTCGAGGAGAAAACAAGGGTTAGGAGTAGAGACAGACATAGGCCTATTTAAAGATGAATAGATAAATGGATAGGTAAGTAAGAGTTTTTGTAAATAGAGTTTAAGAGGAGGAGGATGTTATATGCAAGACCTTGACCTGAATAATTGCACAACAAAGAACAGAACATGTGAACAACCTTTTTAATCATGTTTCAAATATATCGTATTATTTTTCTTTATTTTCTTTCCCATTTAAAGTTCTCTGGTAGCACTAATTTTAAATGCATTAAGAAACACAGTCCATCACTGAAATATTCTAATATTAATGAATTCACTCATTGGTTCTTACTTCGAAGCGGTGTGTCCACTCATTCCTGTTTCAGCTTTTAGGTCACCTTGAAATCAGTGACATGCATCCACACAATCTTTTCAAAACCAACTTTTGTGAATGATTTGAGAACACTTATTTATTATCCATTTAATAATATTATTTATTATCCATTTAATAATATTCCAGAGTAAGTCTATATTGGTCTTTTGTACTTATCACATAAACAATATAAATTTTCACATATCAATAAAAATTATCATATATCAATAGAAAAATTGTCACATATCAATTGAAATTATCAAATAAATAGTAGAAATTATCACATATCGATAGGAATTATCAAATAAATAGTAGAAATTATCACATATCGATAGGAATTATCAAATAAACAATAGTAGATAAATGTTGCTTGTGATTGCTAAATGTTCAATACATCAGTTGCAGTTTTAATGAAATCCAGATGGCTAATTTATTAGAGATGAGTGACGTTAATTTCCAAATGTACCTGTCAAAGAAATCTCACAAGTTATATTAATAAAAATCAAGTAACCTTGAAAATGGTGACACACATCAAAGAAATATTTGACAAGCCAATTGTTTAGAGTCTGAGCTTGGCTTATTTCTGAGCTCATAAACTGCCATGGTCTCAGTTAGGACTTCAAGGTAGGCTAATTTCGTATATGTACAAATATTATCATTAAAATATAAAAATTTCATTCTCTGTTTGTCAACGCAGGCTTGAAATAGTTGATATTCATATTATCATGTGTGATAGGCTGCGAGATTGACATTGACTACAAGATGGAAAGGACCAATTTTGTTGTTTGTAAATGTATATAATGGGAAATAAAGGATTGTTTGATGGAAAAAAAACAGCATGCATTTATCTATTAGCAAAATTTGGTAAATATAAATGCTGAATAAAGGTACTGATACATGTACTATGGCAAGATTGTTGAGCATAAAACTTGCAAAACATAAAGTATTATGACATGACTCTCCCCCTTCAGTCTTTTTGGATCTGCCCATGGGCAAGTATTGCCAATTTTGAGTAGTACCAGGTATACAGTAAGTACATTTTAAAGCCTTGACAGAGTATACCACATTATTGTGAGACCACCTTATAATGAGACTGCCTTATAATGAAATACATAATGCATATAATGGCATTACTACATAATGAAATAAGATCCATGACCCCTCCTGCTTTATATAACAGGAATGGTATTATAATAAAAGGCCATATATTGAAGGATTGCTGTATCAGGTTTGTCTTCACATAATAGGAAAAGTGTTATTATGATGGGCTTTATATTCAGGGAATGCTGTATCATGTTATCTTGTACATGGGAAAAGTGTTATAATGAAGGCCTTGTAATGAGGAAATGCTGTATCATATGTTATACAATGGCAAACATTGTAACGGAAAGTCTTATATTGAGGGATGCTATATCATTGTTATCTTTATAATTGGAAAAGTGTTACAATTAAGGGCCTTATAGTGAGGGAATGCTATATGTTTAGTTTATATAATGGGGAAAGGTGCTTTAATGAAAGGCCTTTGGTGAAAGAATTCTGTTATGTTTAACTTTATATAATGGAAAAGTGTTATAATGAAGGCCTTATGGCAAGGGAATGTTTTATCATGTTTATTTTATACAAGTGGGAAAAGTATTATAATGAAAGGCCTACAGTGAGGGAAAGCTGTGTTATGTTTACCTTTATATAATGGAAAAGTGTTCTAATGAAGGCCTTATAGTGAGGGAATGTTGTATCATGTGTATCTTATGTGGGAAAAAGTATTGTAATGAAGGGCCTATAGTAAGGGAAGGCTGTGTTATGTTTACATTTATATAATGGAAAAGTCTTCTAATGAAGGCCTTATTGTGATGGAATGTTGTATCCTGTTTATTTTATATAAGTGGGAAAAAGTATTATAATTAAGGGTCTGTGGTGAGGACAGGCTGTGTTATATATAACTTATAATGGGAAAGTGTGTAATGAAGGAATTTTGACCTTGATTTGCAACACTTCAGCTTGCTCTTATAATGTTGTTTACAGTTGGAGTTTACATTACACCCAGAAAATAGTCATTTTTTTATGATATCTTGCTTTTTATTACATATGCATTAAGCTTGTCATACTTCAAAAGGATTACAAAGTTGAAAGTAAAAGTTATTGATAAAAGCCAGGAAAGCCATTGTTTCATGCTTGAGCATTGTTTTCCATGGTTGAAACCACTGTAATCTTATCATTGGCTTATCTGAACAAATAATTAGGATCATGACCTTGCATGATTCATTGGAATTGTCTCTTGTTTCCTGCCTCCTATTGCTTTAATTGTTTATCATTTTCCTCTCCTTCCCAGAGTCTGTCTTCACTTCTTGTATATTGATTTTTTTTAAACCTGGTAATTAGTACCTTGTCTATGCACTGGTGAACTGCCAAGCATCGGAGGTCACCAAGGAGAACTGGGTGATATTGGTGCCAGGGTTGGAAATAAAGTCCATTTTTATCCATGGAATGGTTGTCTGTTATTATGGATGAAGGAATCTGCAAATGGAGATGGGAAGTCATGCATTTAAGATCAGACTATATGACATTGACATGTGGCTATATTTTCTATTAAAAGATACGAAAGCAGGGCTTTCTGAAGAATTGTCTACTATAGTCTTGGCAAAAGGTTAGGCATCTAATATAGCAAGGCCTTGTGGCATCTTAAAGGGATTGCACTTGAGAATGTGGGTTTTTGATTGCTGCAAAACATTCAAGTTTTATCTTGAAGATTAATTTTTTTGACTAGTAATATTTTCTCAAAAGAAGCTTATTAATTATTAGGTAGACAGTCATGGAATAATCAGTTATGCTTGCATATCTGCCTTCAAAATGATATAATTTAACGTTGTTAAAAAGAAAGTCATATCTAGAGTGCAGTCATGTGAACTTATAATTTGTTTGCATTGTAATTAGTGCTACAAGTATTAAGTACAAAATAAGTCACTGTGACTCAGATTTTATACTTGCAAGATATGAATGCTCAGAAAAGTCAGTGAATAATATTCATAAAGAAGAGCTCATTTAGTTGGTGTCAGTGCTTGGATAGAAATTCATTCTCATCTATGGAAATGGTTGTCTGTCATTATGGAGGAGAGAATCTGCAAATAGGGATGGGAAGTCATGCATTTGACTCTTGATTGAATGATAATGGGCATGATGCTGTACTGCATAACAAAAGTTGCCAGGATTTTAGAAAAATGATCTGATATATTCATAACTAATCATTTTATATCAGAAATGGTGTCAGAGCTTGTAAGCAATTATCATTAAAAATTTCTTCAGTTACCTGTGGAATAAAACTGCAAAAGTTTTATGGTTTATTTTTATCTGTGTAATTATTATTTTACCTTTACTACTGAGTCACATTATATACTAAAATCAGCATGTAGTATATGTTTGTAAGTATTAACAAGTGGGCTTCAATTATTCAGTAACCAATCCTTTCTTATCCCTATGCTTTGGCAGGGCAATATTTTGATACCATACATTTGTCAGTTCATTTGAGCAGGATGGGTCCAAATGATCAAACTTGTTACATAGATAGCCCATGTGATAACCATCCATAATGGGTAGAGTTTTCGGTCCCTCCCCGTGGTCAGATGTACAACAATTGCTGTTACAATGACATTTTGGAATAATTTTTTTAAAAAGAATTTCTGTACATGTATTCGTAAGAGAGGGAAATTTTTACAGATTTTGGGTTATGACCCATGAGTCAGTCAAGAGAGGGTTTTGGTAGGTTGGGGGTGGGGAACATGTAATAAAAAGCATGAGGATATGTAATGGAAACAGCTATATCTTTAATTTGTCTCAGTATGTTCTAAATTATAACACAATCAGTGTGAAATACAGTAAAACATCAGTTATTCAGACTCATCAGGTGAAGTGGGATCAGTATGACAGAGCAATACATTAGTTTAAAAATCCAGTTTTTTGGAAGGACCATGTCATGTTAACAGAGAAACAGTTTATCAAAATATTGTGTTCTCTTTCCTACTGCAGGCAAAGACAGCAACTGAAAAAGCAGCCTTTATATGCTTTGAAGTCAGTCTAAACATGTCCTCTTGTTGGTACAACAGTGAAGGCAGGTACTATCATCTTTTGGCAGGAGCAACTGAAGATTATGCTTATGTGTTGAAAATAATCGCATAAGCACAGTCACAATTGCTGGTATTTTTCTTTTTACTGATTACTCTGTTTATTAGAACCGAGTATAAACAAATTTGAAAAAAATTTATTAAAAGAATTGAGATTAAGTTTTAAAACATAATTTATGTCCTGCATGTAAACATATTTCATAATTTTTAAATGTTGTTAGGAAAATTTCTTTAAATTGAGGTTCATATAATAGCTTTTGTGACTCATACTGTTGCTTTGATTAAATTAGAATATGTCAGATAGATGAATGTGACAAAAGATAGCATATGGTGAATATGGGAATGTGTGACAAACGGTAATATACTGGAATTATGGGAATGTATGACAAAAGATAATATACAGTGTGACCCCACTATAACACGGTAGTTGGGAGCCATAGAACCCGACCATGTTATAGACCGAACCGTGTTATAACCAACCAGGTCAGTTAGCTGAAGGAAATGATGCATGTACCCTAAAAAATGTGCGGGGGTGTGGGGTGTGGGTGGTTTAGGAAATAAATGCGGGCGCAAAAATACACGCTTCATTGGCAGTTATCATCTTAAATCGATGCATATTAAATGAGAAATACACCTGTAGTGAAAACAGAAGGTATTTATAATATTTTATTTTATTCAGAGAACCACGCATTGATACATATATGTGTATACTGTTTATACATACATGTCTGATGTATAGCAATGAATAAATTATCAACACTGTATACTCACCCGTGAATGATGTCACATACATTGAATCCACAATACAAGTAATTCCATCGAAACTATGGACACACACACATTTAAAATATTCAATAATTTTGTCACAGTTTAGTGGAAAAAAAAAATAACACGATCACGTAACGAATGATGCAGCACATTTACTATTCAGTACGTCCCAAGTCGGTAAAAGTTTGCATTTAAGTGCAGTCGGTAGAGTTCGCAAGCATGAACTTTTTTCCTGTAAAAGGGAAACTTTCACGGCACAGTAAAAGTGTTCCAGTCATGTTGGAAAATGAAACAATCCATCAGATTCCATTGCTTTTATTTAATTCGGTACTGACTTCCTTTGAAGAAAGGTTCTTTGTTTTTACTGAAGATTGTAGTCAGCTTTCTTCGATGAAGGGTGCATGCGTTATTGAAGTCACCACTAAAGGACATCTTTGGAGAACCAAACAAATGCCCGTTTCTTATTGTGGCGGCAACATCAAAAAATTGTATTGCATGATTGAGACTGATGTTTTTTCTCATTTGCTTAGTACGTTTTCATAACAATCGGTGCTTCAGAGGTAATGTTTTCTTTGAAATTTCAGCTGCTGTTTTATCTGGGTACATTTTTTAAAAAAAATGAATTGGCCGTCGTATGGTCAATTGTAGTTACAGTTCCTCCCTGCTTATTAAATAGACAAAAAAGTGAGAGATTTTTTTTTTTTTTTTTTTTTTTTTTTTAATATTTGTGGTAGTCAAGTGATGCTGCCTTCCACGCATGCGTCAGAAATTTAAAGAAAGAGTCAATCGACGATAGAGACAAATGTTTTCTGGTCTGATGACAGGGATTACTACAGAAAATGTGAATGTTCTGAAGGATTTAATTCTGAGTGAAAAGAAGAGGAATTTTACTTACTATCCACATACAAATGTCAGTCTATGTAAATATATTAATTACTAGCGAGTGGCCGAAAATCCGACGAAAGATAGATTATGAGATAATGCCTCATCCGGTTGATCTACACTACCCGAAATGTAAATTTAAAAAAAAAGCGGATATCTCAAAACATACAGTACTCATGCTAGATGTCAGCATAAGCGGATTAAGATATAACAATGCACTATTAAGATGATTTGTCAATATGGACAAAGAATTTGTTTATGTAACAATAGATAAATTTCAGTGCATTTTATATGAGCTCTGGCTTCCTTTCATGGGGCCTCTGAATTTCTCCACTCCAAACCAATGGTTGTATATACAAGTTTAAACAGCCAACAATGTCGCCAATAAAAAAAATCGGCAGATAGTATATTTTGCCGCCAATAAGGAAAAAAAATCGCAATTTGCGACATTGGCAAAGCCCTGCGCGATTCCTGAATAAACTTTTTAGATGTTATTTTTCGTACTTTTAAGAAGAAAACACTATTTTTTCATGTATGAGAAAAACGCATATAAAATTTCAGGAGCCACGCCTCGATTGTCTTGTATTATTTATATACGATCTCTCCCCTAAAATGATAATACACTTTTTTTGTTTTTTTCGAACTTTTAAGAAAGAAATTTTTTTTTGTGTGTGTACGAGAAAAATACATGTATATGAAATTTCAGGAGCCACACCACGACCGTGTTATATCCAAATTCATGTTATAACGGAGCGTGCTATAGCGGGGTCACACTGTACTGGGAATATTGGAATGTGTGACAAAAGGTAATATACTGAAATAAGGGAATGTGTGGCAAAAGATAACGTACTGGAAATATGGGAATGTGTGACAAAAGATAATACACTGGAAGTAAGGGAATGTGTGACAAATAATAATACACCACTCCCTCGATAACTCGCACCCTGATAACTCGCGAACCCGCTTATAACGCAGGGTCAGCGTGGATCCCAATTTTTAAACCAGAAAATACCAAAAAATTTGTCCCTATTGGTTGCACTTGAAGAAAATCGCAATTGAAATTGGTAACGGAAACTTAATATATCGCTCATTTTATCGTCAAAAATGGTAGATAGGACCTGGAAATTTAATCAACATTATGAAATATCGACTTTTAATAAGAAGTCATATAATTTGTTACATTTCCTTTTCAGATGACATTCTTAGTAAACCACAGTTAACAATATTCAAGGACATTTCGATCAATGAAAATGTCACATCAAGTGGAGGCAGTACTTTAATAAGTAAATACCAATTAAATAAAAAAAATTTTTATCAATTGAAATTCGTGTTCTAGTTCTATCTTTTAGTTTCTTTTAAGTGTAATTATCATAAATGCAATGTGTTCTCTTGTAATTTAATGTAAAATGTGTAAATCTGCAGTAACAGCTGTCTGCGAGCATTTTGCTGAGAACCTAATTAAGTGCCCACTGTGTTTTGATATCGAACTAGCGGAAGCATTTGTTGTATTGTTGCACTAAATAAAAAGAGGGCCTCCTTTTCTATTATCATGGTAATTACATCTTCTGAATCAAATAAAGCAGGTGGAATTGAGAAAAAGTCAAAGGCATACAAATCGTACATGCTTAAGAACCAGCAGCACCAGTCGTATGTCAGGTAACTCATTTCATTTGATCAATCGAACACTGTGATACATTTTATTGTGTACATATCTAATTAAACTACCTTAAATTAACCTAGTCAATCATAAATGTGATTAAAGATAGCAAGGCAACCAAGCAAAATGAGTACTTCGTAAAATAAAGAGCTTTGTTTCACAGACATGAACTGTTGTGGGAAAGACGAATTTCAGAGAATTCTTGAATTCGCACGTAGAGATATCCTCAACCATGATAAGAAGTTTCACTTACTTTTGTAATGAAATCATGGCATGAATATTTTACTAATTGAAAAATGCAAAAATTGAGTTTTGATGTAGATGATTGTCTCACGAAATAAATGTTACATGTTTTTGATAAAAAGGAATCTTGTTTGGTAGTGTATCAACAGTTAGTCTGGTTCCCTGCCTTGTAGACTCCTAGTTTTGTGAAATACTGTTATACATCACTATGTGGACCAGACTAATCAACAAAACAAAAAGCCATGACATAATACACAAATGTTTTCGCATACCGTGTTTGGTTGTTGAAACCAGTTGCAATCATGTTATCGATCTTTCAGATGTTGGACATTTAGAAAATCAATGTGATATATAGATAATAACGAACAACTGCAGGTGCCCTGAGTGGCCGATGGTCTAAAGCGCTCACCGTTATGGATCACTGCCATCTCACCTCTGTCTGTGTGAGTTCAAGTCTCAGACTCGGCTAACGTGGGTATGTGAGAAAGCCTGCCAGGAGCTTCTTATGGGTCGGTGGTTCTTCCCAGGGTTTTCCACGGTTCTTCCTCCACCAATTATACTGGCTGCCATGTATAGCCTATCTTGTGCTGAAAAATGGCATTAAACCCAACAACAACAATGAACAACTTCATCAGAAAAAGCGCTTTATTGACAATTTTTCTTGACTCGATTATAAAACGAGGATTCCGCCATTAAACAGCCCGGTTCCCCCCAACCCGAACCCCGCGGTTTTCTGGATGTCTAGCAGGTATTTTTGTAGGTCCCTCGGTAACTCATGCCCTCGCTTATAGTGTGGTCTGTGTTTTTGGACCCTGATGTGTGCGAGTTATTGAGGGAGAGGTGTATACTGGAAATATGGGAATGTGTGACAAAAGATAATGTACTGGGAATATGGAAATGTGTGGCAAAAGATAAAATATACTGGAAGTATGGGAATGTGTGACGAAAAGATAATATACTGGAAATACTGAAATAAGGGAATGTGTGGCAAAAGATAATGTACTGGGAATATGGGAATATGTGACAAATGGTAATATACTGGAAATATGGAAATGTATGACAAACACTAATATACTGGAAATATGGGAATGTGTGACAAAAGATAATACACTGCAAAATATCATGGGGAAATTCCCAATATTGAGCTTAAAAAATGTCGCCAAACTTAAAACTGTATACTCAAGGTCATATTTGACCATAATAAATGATGTTTATTGTAACTGTATCATTACCAATTGTTATTTGGTTGAAAGGTTTTGGCAGCTTTAAAAGTTTTCTAAGTGATAGGCGCCTTGATGTTTTTTTACGTTGCTTTTAATGAGACTTTTGACACACTATATGCTACATCATTGCCATGGAAACAGGAATGAGGTACCTTTCTCAAGAACACAGCAAGTTGGTGGATCTGAACAGGTCTGGGTGGGTATTGAATCCATGACCCCATATAATTTCCCAAGCTCCAAATATTGGAAGAGTTAATGCTTCCACAAATTGAGAATACATTTTTATGTTCTTTATTTGATAATTCCTATTTTAATATATTGCAAAATTCTCATTGGCTGAAAGTAAGTTACATGTCTAGGAACAATCATAAAAGGCCACGTTCTGCTATCACATATATACTGTGAACTATAAGATGAGTGTCATAATGGGACATTTTCTTTTAACAGCTCATTTGGGGATTCCAGCGTACAAGCCAGATGAATTTGCTCATTTTACTAAGAAAGCATCCTTTTATAAGAGGAAGAAGTACAACATACAACAAATAAATCTTCCGCTTGGTCTCTGATTTTGTTGCTCAAACAAGCAGAGCGTACTTCCTACACTTGCAGGAAAATGCTTTGGTTGTAAGATTTGTATTACTTAAAGCCCCACCTTAGATAAGAATTAACACTGTTAGTACATGTAATGGTAAACATTTTCACATACAATTTTTCATCAGTAATGCAGGTAGTATACAGCAGAACCTGTCTTGAAAGACCACCTTTTTTTGCTGAAACATTATGGTCTCTCAAGACAGATGGTCTCTCATAACACTTCACAATGCAAAATAATGAATAAATTTGTACATAATGTGGTCTTTCAAAACAGGTGGTCTCCTATAGCAGTGGTCTTTCAAGACAGGTTTTACAGTATTATGTAGGTGTAAAGTTGACTGCTATACACCTACCAAGAGGCACTGCATTGGTACAAGGGCAAAATCCAAGGGTAAACCAAGTGGCAGTTCATGTTGTACTAAACAGGGACCAAGACCTTGTTGTAAGTTGCCCATAAGTTGAGTCCATTTGCAAGCTGCACAGATCCAGATCTCCCATTACATAATGCACTGGTAGATCTGGGTCTGTGCAGTTTGTTAGGAGTAATTAATAAAACAAACAACATAGACCCTGATCTGCAGGTGCATTATGCTACAGAAGATCAGGATATTTGTTGTTTGAAGTTTGCTTTGATTTACAAGCAAGTTATGACAGTGTTTGTATGGAATGAGGCTAGGATACAGTATAACAAAAATATGGGTATTTTTTCAAAATGAAGTTAACATAAACATCAGTATCAGTGTTATGTATTTTATCTTTTAAATCTTATTAAAATTTTCTTAAAAATACAAATACAACAGCAACAACTAATGATAATAATAATAATAATAATAGGAACAATAATAATACTAACAGTAATAGTAAATAGCTTTCGCATATTGGTGGTCAGTTTATCAAGTCTCCCCGACACTTCTTTTTGAGCCGGAAGATGTGACTTCTTTATTTTTGGGGGACCCAGGATGGTCTCAGATCGTAGACTTTTGTACATGTTGGAAATTGTACCTGCAGATGTTATTAATTTCACTTTTATGGACCAATAAGATTGTCACAGTATGTTAAGTTGAAGATTCAGCCATTTTATCCTGTGTTTTATCTTTGCCATAAGCCTCATTGCCTCAAGCTTTACAGTCCCAAACACGTCAGAATGCATGTTTACTGCTTAAATTTACATTGCATCTGCCATGGTCTGATGACTTTGTCACATAATGTTCAGGCAAAAGGTATCTCTCCATATATATATATATATATATATATATATATATATATATATATATATATATATATATATATATATATATATATATATGTTCAACCCAGTTCTCACCCTTATGGTTTGCATCTTATGGCTATTCCACTGTATCAGCCATCCACCCAGTCATCCATCAAGCCATTTGTCCATTTTCACACATCACCACTTAGTTTTTAATTTAAAAGCTAGCATATTTTATATCAATATTTTTTACTTGTCTGCATTAGTAGATACTAGTAGGCAGACATTGGTATAGTTTTTTAGTAGTTGGGTAGGGTTCGGCATCAGTAGTGCCTTGAGCAAACTTAAGATTTCATGTGATATTTTTTAAAAAGTGACTCCACATTCGTAGTTGCCTTGTGTGCATTTGCATTCACAGGAACGTTTTGGGAGGGAGGTTGAACTTGTAGAAATTCTGCATATCACATGTCTTGCTTCTAGAATTTTTGAAATAGAAATTCCAAAGCAGAAAAAAGTGGAAAAATACCCATGGGATTAGATACATACAGAAATCTCCCAGAGGAGTATGCCCAAGTACCAGAAGTAGGGCACTGTGACAAATGTTCAGTGCTTCATTGACTCTGTTCATATAATGTTACTAAAATCTTTTCCTGCTTTACTACAGTTCTTGAATTGTGACATCAGTGTAGAATACAAAATGTTGGTAAAACCTCTGAAAGTGGTAACTTTGCCAATCATGAAATGTTACAAATTTCCCAGTACAACACTCCCTTCCTATAAGGCCCTTCATTATAACAGTGGTTCCTATTATTAAGGCAGGTGTGGTCATAGATCTTCTTTTTATTATGTAATACTGAAATTATGTTTAATTCACTTCATTAAGGACGTCTCACTATTAGGTGTTACATATAATTCCAAAGAACAGCATTATAATGAGGGAGTGCTTTATCATGAACTTCATTTTAAGATAGTCTCATTCAAAGGTGGTACACTTTAACTTCCATGGAAAGTGTTATAATGAGGGAGTGACATATCATGTATGTCATTATAAGGTGGTAGCACTATAAGGTGGTATACTCTGACTTCCATGGACAGCATTATAATGAGGAATACTGTATTATGTATTTCATTATAAGGTGGTATACTGTGCCATACATAGATATCATTATGAGAGAGTACTGTATAGTACTTCATAAGGCTGTCCTTCTATAAGGTGGTATACTGTATGGTTCCCATGGACATCATTATAATGAGGGAGTGCTGTATCATGTATTTCATTATAAGGTGGTCTCACTATAAGGTGGTACACTGATTTCCATGGATAAGATTATAATGAGGGAGTGTGTATCATGTACTTCATAACAGGGTAGTCTCACTGTATGGTGGTATACTCTGACTACCAAAAACAGAATTACTATGAGAGAGTACTGGTAATACAGAGGAGGTTCATAAAGAAAGGATGGCAAGTTCAGTCTTTATTCAGAAAGCTTAATAGTTCTGCTATGAGCTGGAAATTGTAATGCATATGATTATTATATCCACCTTACCTAAGCCTAATCAAACTCTATGAATAGAGCACACTTATGCTAGAAAAGTTGGAATGAGTGTAATTATGGTTAAATTGAAAAATTGGTTCTACTTCACTTCATAGGATTGAATATAGTCTGTACCAAAGATTAACACAAGAAAGCAGTTCTCTGGTGGAATCTGACTATAGTCCATGCCAAAGATTAACACATGAAAGTAATTTTCTGAGTAATGATGGATTATAGTCCATGCCAAAGATAAACACAAAAAAGTAATTTTCTGAGTATTGACGGACTTTAGTGTATTCCAGAGATTAATGCTGGAAAGCAGTTCTCTGGTGGAATCTGACTATAGTCCATGCCAAAGATTAACACATGAAAGTAGTTTTCTGAATAATGATGGACTTTAGTGCATACAAGAGATTAACATAAGAAAGCAATTTTCTGTTGTCCATTCCAGAGATTAACACAAGAAAGCATAATTCTGAGTATAATCTATAGTCCAATCCAGAGGTTACCACAAAAAAGCAATTTTCTGAGTATTTTTTTATTGGGGATAAATGTACTGTAAAACCATTAAAACAATGGCTGTTAAGCAGACCTCTGGGTAAGCATTTACAAAAATTTACTAAAAATACATAAAGAAATTGTTTAATGTATTCAAATTGTGCAAAACAATTTAATTTTAAGCATTAGTCCCAAGCTAACAACATATTGCTGTTGCAGTAAACAGAGTCCATGTTTTATGATGATGCATTTGTCGAATATAAACTATGCTTTTGGGTCAAGTTCCAGATGTTCTGTGCACATTTGAAATGATAGTACTTGATGAAAACTCTGGCTCAAATAGAGTCATGTAATCGAATGCACCTTGAATTAACCTTGGTCACAAAGTCATTTTGTGCATTATTGAGGGCATGTTTAAGCTCCTGATGATCAAGACTCAGTCTGGTTTTGTGTTATGCAGTGTTCACAGCATATCCCATTAAATTCATTATGAAAAAAGCAAAATTTAGATCCAGACAAGGGAGTAAAATGCCCAAGTCATTGTATTCTTATCTAGAGCTCTGCCTAAGTCCTGTTACACTTTAGAACATGTTGGGAGCTTTATTTTCAAATGAGAAGGAAAGGAAATGGATTTTTTTTTAAGACATGGAGGACCTTATTTGCGACATAAATATAGATTTCTGCATAAACAAGAATGTTCAGGACATTTACACTAATGTGCCTCCACAAGATACATGACAGGGTCATCTTTTGATACCTATATCCATTTCCACATGACAGTCTCATATAGTGATACCTATATCCATTTCCACAAGATACATGACAGGGTTATATAGTGTTACCTATTACCATTTCCACAAGATACATTACAGGTTAATACAGTGATACCTGTATCCATTTCCACAAGATAGATGACAGGGTCGTCTTGTGATACCTATATCCATTTCCACATGATACATGGCAGGGTCATATAGTGTTACCTGTATCCATTTTCACAAGATACATGACAGGGTCATATAGTGTTACTTGTATCCATTTCCACAAGATACATGTCAGGGTCATGTAGTTACCTGTATCCATCTCCACAAGATACATGATAGGGTCATATAGTGTTATCTGTATCCATCTCCACAAGATACATGGCAGGGTCATATAGTGTTACCTGTACCCATTTCCATTTATAGTCAATCACAAATTTTATTTCCACTTAATTACTTGAATGGATTGAAACCAAATTTGGTATGAAGTTTATTTAGGAAACCTAGGTCAAGTTTGATTTTCACTGTTTTCTGAGAAATTTAAGGCACCTGTGCCTCTTATTTGACTCATAAATTTGCTTTTCAAATGCATCATGTTTGCAAAGGTGTTGCCAAGATATGGACACATTTATAGTTTGTACTTATGTTCTTCCCTATTCTAAAAGCGATCAGATATAGCTGTTGTTTTGGTTCTTTCTTCAGAATTCGATTTTAATTATCAAACTGTGACATAACCAATTGTTTTATTATGACATGTAGACAAGGTTGTCATAGAGATATACTATTTCATATAAACTGTAGTCATTTTCATTTATAACTAGCATTTTAAAGACTAAGTGACCAGAAAAAAAAAAGATGTATAGGGAACCGCTATTAGTCTGCTTTACAGCAAAAATATCAAAATGCCGCAGATCTCTGCCAAAGAGTTGAAATATTAAGGCAATGTCAGGCAATTGACATCCATTCAACGAGTGTTGAAAAACTATGATTTACACACGATGTAAAGGATTATCTATGTGGAAAGGATTATCTATGTGAAAAGGATTATCCATGTGAGGACACTTGCCCTCCTGTGCTTTGATATTATGACAACATCAGGTTTTTATTGTTAATACTATTTTGACTTGATGCATTTAAACTGAATATTTTAACCCACCCACTTTCAGTTTTTAGCATTACTGATCATGGACCTGAAGAGCTTATGTGATGTCCAATCGACTGTCGTCCATCATC
The DNA here is from genome assembly GCA_016617855.1 of Megalonaias nervosa. Classification (NCBI taxonomy): domain Eukaryota; kingdom Metazoa; phylum Mollusca; class Bivalvia; order Unionida; family Unionidae; genus Megalonaias; species Megalonaias nervosa. Next base: position 7,942 of record JAECUM010012503.1, on the reverse strand, counting down.
TATCCGTTCGCACAAGTTTGTTAATCATTACATCACCTACACTACCATGAGGGTTGCCATGAACCTTTGCACACATATTCATCCCAAGGTCTACTTGTTACAGAATGAAAAGGGTGCCAGGAACCGTACTGAAAATCTTGCTATTGTTTCTCCCAAATGGATGGCCATATTGACATTAAATTCATTAAAAGCCTTAAAATGATCTGACATTCAATATGGTCAACATGGTGGCTATCTTGAAACTGTTATTGCTACTTCTGTTGAATGTATGTCCACAGTGAAAAAGGGTTTTCACTAAAAGACTTTTTAAATGTCTTTTGGTCCTGAATGAAAGTAGTACCACTCAGACATCCAATATGGTCAAAATGGCTTCCATCTAGAACATATTCTTATTGCTTTTTTTCCTGAACTGATGGTCATACTGACAATTGGTTTTTCACGAAATGACATCTTATTATGCCTACTTGCTCTTAAATGAAAATGGTGCCAGTCTAACATCCTATATGGTTCCACAGCAGCAGCCATCTTGATAAATATTATGACTACTCCTCCTGAATGGTTGGTTGTATTAGCATGGGGTTTCCACTAAAATACTTAAAATATGTAATTGGTACTAAATAAAAAATGATGCCCCTTGGACATCCAATATGGCTGCCATGATGGTTGTATTGACATAGGGTTTTAGAAGGCTTCTTCAGCTGTCTAGATGGTCCTAAATCAAAATGGTGCCTGTATTGCAGGCAGTATTATCACCATACTGGAAGTCTTGAAAATGTTGATATTGCTACTCCAAAAGAATGGACGGTCATATTTGACATTGAGTTTTCACGAAAAGTGTTCTTATGGGGACTAGGTCCTAAAAATGGGTATCTTTTAAATGCTACATGAAGTATTTCTCTTAAAAAGATGGTCTTACTGACCTAATTGTTTCTCTGCAAGACTTTGTAAAAGACTTCAGATGGTCATATTGCTATAGGATTTTTCTTTGAAAGACTTAGTAAAAGACTTCTTATGACATTTACTTGGTCCTGAAGCAATCTGACTTCCAATATGGCTGCAAGGAGACCATCTTTGAAATTTTGTTATAGCTACTCCTGAATGGTGATACTGACACGGAGTTTCACTGAAATACGCGTTATCATGTTCTGAATAAAAAATTGTTCAACTCATTTTAATGAGCATGGTGGCCATTTTAAAATTTTGCTATGGCTTCTTCTGATGAATTGAGGATCCATGGTAGCTGAGTGGTTAGCATGCAGGACTTGCGACGGAAAGAGTGTGGGTTTTAATGCTATAATTGGATCAGCCTAGGGCAGCTACCATGTCCTGACCTTGGGCAGGGCACTTTATACCACTTATCTCAGTGCTGAATGACCTACTTTTACAGTGTTGCTGTGCTGTTAAGCACCAAGCCAAGGACAAAATAGTCTCTAGAATTGACAATCTTTGAACATGGGAGTTTTCACTAAAATGTTTGTTATGATATGTAGTTTGTATCATATGAAAATGGGTTGGTCAGACCTCCAGTATATCTGCCATGGTAGCCATCTTGAAAATATTGTTATCGGTACTTCATCTGTACCAGACCTGTCCCTAGGGAAAGGTGATCGAGGCAACTGCCTTGGGCTCCACACTTCTCCACAATGCAATGTTTTGCTTGGGGCCCTGTGCTCATTGCTTGATGCCTTGGACCCTGCATGCTGCCTTGGGCCTAGCACATCCTAGGGCTGGGCCTGATCTGACCAGATGGTCATATAGACATAGGATTTTCACTAGGAGACTTATTGTTTATTATTATTCCTCAATAAAAATAATGCTGGAAGAGAAAGCACCTCCAAACTGGAGAAATCTCAAAAATGACAAGGGGAGGTAACTTCTTTTTTCATTTTACTTTTACATTATCTAAGTGCATATGATGAAATTTATCGACATGGAGTTGGCCACATGTTAACTTTTTTAAGCACTCATTGTTGGTATTAACATTGAATCGTCTGCCATGTTCCAATGTTGGAGTCATTGTAACTCACTCAGTTGGTAGAGCATTTGACTTGTAATCCAAGTATCCTTGATTTGATACCCATCCAGACCAGCCTGGATCAGGTGCTTCATTGAATCCTTGGGAATGGCCTTTAGCTCCTATTTGCTGTGGATGACAGAAACAGTAAAGTACTGAAAGTGATGTTAAAAATTAATGAATGAAGCAACCAGTACATTAGGGAAAGAGCTTAAATCTTCATGGCAAGCTTTTATGGGTTTCCAAACTTGTATTTTAGGCAATATTGGAACATTTGCAAACCATACGATTTCATATATATTTTGATGCAGGTATAAACTGGCATTAGACTTGGCATTCTTTTTGTTTCTGTTAATCATGGTAACCTCATGCAGGTAGGTGCTGAATTTTATGAAACACCATTACAGGCAGTGAGGTCTTCAACATGAATTTTTTGTAAAAAAACTGCATAGTGCAAAACACAGTTTGTGCCAAACTCTTGCTTGACAAGTCTTCTTTTAGAATAGTTATCTTTTTCTTCAAAGGTCTATTTATGGTGACTGTTATCAAAACAAGGACATGTTCACTTAAGTTTAGACGGGAGTCTTGAGTGCTTCTCAAAATAAATGTAATAAACAAGATAAATGTAATAAACAAGATAAATGTAATAAACAAGATGACTGTAATAAACAAGATAAATGTAATAAACTATCAGTCTGCTTCATTAGATATTAGACATTTGGGTTTTTATTTTATATTTTGTACTAAATATCTATTGTTCACAGAAACTTTAAGTTAGAATTTCTTTACAGTGTTGCATTGTTGCACAAGCTTAGCACATCAGCAGTCCCTATTTTTAACCCATGTTTCAACATGTGTAAGGGTAAATGAAAACCCATCGGATGTTGCCACTTTAATTCAGGATCCTCCTTTACTCTGCATTTCACTGACAACATGACACCAGTAACTAGAAGTTGCCAATACTCTTCACTGACAACATGACACCAATAACTAGAAGTTGCCAATACTTTTCAGGCAGTCTGTTATAAAAACGAGGAAAGTTTACTGGAGGTATATGTTATTGAACTATAATTTTAACTTAATGCATTTGGACCCTATTTTTAACTGGAGGTATTTGGACCCTAATTTTGATTGGAGGTACAATGTACCCATATTTTAACTGGATTATTTGGACCCTAATTTTAACTGGATATATTTTGATTCTAATTTGAACTGGGTAGATTTGGACCCTAATTCTTACTGTAGGTAAATGTAGCCTAATTTTAACTGAATGAATTGGGACTGTAATTTTAACTGAATGAATTGGGACTGTAATTTTAACTGAATGAATTGGGACTGTAATTTTAACTGAATGAATTGGGACTGTAATTTTAACTGGAGGTATGTGTATCTTATTTTAACATGATGTAATTGAACCATGATTTTAACTGGAGGCATTTGGACCCTAATTTTAACTGGAAGTACTATATTTGGACCCTAATTTTAACTGAATGTTTTTGGGCCCTATTTTTAAATGATTCATCTTGACATGTGTAAAAATAGTCTCATCTGTTTTTATCTTACAGTGAATTCTGACAAATATAGCCTCTGGTGGCGTTACAGTTACTGCACCCTTGACTATGTTATCATGAGATGAGAACATAGTCATCATTGTTCATTGTACTTCTTGTGCATTGTTCAAGTTATGAGCCAGTTCATTTTTACAGATTTCATAACTTCCTGGTTCCTGATATAGCTTGCACTCAGGAAAAGGACCAAAAATTTTCTGGCTCCATTCATCCATTGCCATGTTGAAATTATGTGCATTTCCAGGGCAGGAGAAATAAAAAAATTTGCTACTCACCCAGACTCAAGATTATTAAATATTGGCACAAAATATGACATATTTACCTCTGTGTGTGTGTGTGTGTGTGTGTGTGTGTGTGTGTGTGTGTGTGTGTGTCTCTGTGTCTTGACCACTCTTATGAATGACCTTATGTCTTGAGAGGCCATATACTCAGTCCAAGAACTACTTTGTTATATAGAGAAGTTACCTCCAATGACAGACCACCATATTTGAGAGACCATTTTTAAAAAAGTCTTTTTTGAGCAGACTTTTGCATGGGTCACTGAGATCACCATATGACAGTCTGGTAAAATTATTCATTGATCACTTTTACCAGACTGGTATAAGGTTCTTCAATCAATCATTGTAAAGTTGAGAATACAGACACTCACTATCTTGTTACTTATCTACATGAACTTTCTCAGATAATGAAGGTAAAAGAATTCCATTGTGAACAACAAAAAATGATGTCACTGAGATTTTTCACCTGGAAATAACTTGCATAGGGTTGTGTTCTTGCGTTACTTCATGAGCATAAGCTTCTCATAGGTCTCTTGTTATGATAGTCAAAAACCAGTGTAATTCTTAAGTTTGTAATTCGAATTGTCTTGGTATGACCTTTTTACAATTGCTGATTTTGGTTGCCTTTTATAAGACAGTTGTTACCTTAAACATTGCAAAGGTAAATTTATGGCCACAAAGTCTTACAATTGCCTGCTATTATTTGCATAAACATTAATGTATTTTAAAATGAAAATTAAACTCATTCATTCCTATTGTTTCATGGACACTGGAACAGATTCTTATTTTATGGCATCATTATGTGAAGTAGAATCATTCTTGGACTTGATCAGAACACGACTCGTTCATTACCATCCAGTCATGAAAAAACCTCAGATAATTTGCATATGTTGGTTACAGAAAAGGCTGACAATATTCTGACTTGCGACTTTGTTTCCTGTTGCCATATTGTGCCATTGAAACAAATGTAGTTATGAATATAGTTCATATTTGTTGCAAATTGCATCCGAGGTTTCTTTCTTGACTTGACAGAAGGATGAGGATGTTCTGATTGATTCAGACTGCAGAAAATCAACATGCCAGCTTGCCGCTAAACATGTACAAGTAGTTCTTCAATAATAGCAGAACTAGCTTGCAGATGAGGCAAGGAAAAAGCTTTCAGAGATTGGATATATTTCTTAATTTGTTATTACGAAGCTTGTGGCAGAATTACACTCATATATGAATATATCTGTACCTGTAATCAATACCTTAATGGTGGATGTATAAAGTGATAACGTAGCAGACAGGGGGAGGTAAACATTGAAGAACTGTCCACTCGAAATGTTTATATCTATGCTATATCATCTTCTTTAACAGAATTTTTTTACTTACTGGCATTTTGGAATTCATTTTATTTTTAGAACTAAAAGAGTACTTCCTGGTTCAGCTGTCATTTTCACCTTAATCAGAAATGTTAACCATAATAGCAAAATGGTGTGTCAGGCATGTAAGATGTAAATAGAATGGTGTGCCCGACATTATTAGACTGTCTTGCACTTTGATGCATGTCATAATTATGTTATAATAGGGATATAGTGGACCAGTCTCTTATGAAGTAAAAACATTAGTGTCTATGATTATAAATATTTTTATCGATGATATTTTGCCCATGTTCCTCATCCAGTGCATAGTGGGGAGGGTGGGAAGATCAGGGGAGATGTAGAAAGCAGCAGTTTTAAAGCAAAATGCAACTTCTAAAAGGAAGCAAGCAATAATTTTCTTCAAATGGATCTCGTTTGCTCCATGGACATCCTTTTTCATTCAGAAATGTATTTTATAGCATCTGTGCAAATCCATTGGAAACTTTATAGGATTGTTCAAAATAGTTTTGTGCAAAATTTTCCTGATTGGGGATGCTATCAATGTCAGCAGCTAGAATAATGGGCAACATTTCATGGAGCATTGATTGATCAAATATCATAGACTTTAATTTGAATTTGTTATTTCTGTCTGATTTAAAATGTTAAAAATCGTGAAATTAAGATCATCTTCAATACAAACATTCTGAAAATCAAATTTAAAAAAGATGTAGCTTAGAGACATACATGGGAGATTCTTTTTCTAAATATATATCATGACTATGTGTAATACAGTCATATAACACTTTGATGTGTAATATGGTCACTTAATGGAGTTTGAGATGCAAATAGCAGTAAGTCTTTTTGAGATGCTCTCATGTTAAATTTCAGTGGTAAAAGACTGTTTACTGCTGTTGACAATTGGATGAAATCGTTTTAATTCACAGTACTATTTTCTGAAAGGAGTAAATAAGTTTTTATCCATTATTTTTATATTAGTAGATAAAAATAAGTCATTTGTTATGCATTGGGATCACGGTGGTCCTTCGTTGTGTTATCAGTGAAAGTTTACGATACAAGATTATCTCTTTCTCTAATATATTGTACTTTAGTATACACAGCGATCATAATTGCTTAGGCAAAGTATGACAGACACTCTTGATCACATAATAGCTGCAGTTCCTAGACACAGTTGCATGTATGGTCATGCAGTTTCATGTGTGCATTTACATTTATCACTTGTGTTAATGCTGATAGAAACTAAATTGTTGTAATGACCTACTTTTTTCCTAAACTGTCTACGCTAGGTTGTTTTGATTATGTACTTTATAGGCAAAGGAGGGAAGACAACATTCAACATGATTTCCTACTGGTTTATAACTTAGCAAATACTGTCAAATTTGCATCCAAGTATATGCATAAAAAAATAATAAAATCTTTCATTTAAATTGAATTTATGCAGCATGCAGCATAATACTTTCATTCTGTTGAAATTTGTGTAAAGTAGCAAATTATATTCTTGCTGTCACTTTAGACCAACAGGTAGATCTCCGAGCTTTTCTTTTTTTTTTTTTTCTGACATTGCTTGGTGGAAGACTAGTAATGTCAGAAAAAAAGTTATCCATTTGTTGGTATAGCTGAAATTCATGTCTTGATATAAATAAAGTTTAATATATAAAGGGCCATAGTGACATATTTCAGCTATTTTAAATAAACAATGATAGTGAAATACATTTCAATTATTTTAAATAAACAATGATAGTGACATACATTTCAATTATTTTAAATAAACAATGATAGTGACATATATTTCAATTATTTTAAATAAACAGCCATAGTGACTTATATTTATATTATTTTAAATAAACAGCGATAGTGACATATATTTCAATTATTTTAAATAAACAGCGATAGTGACATATATTTCAATTATTTTAAATAAACAGTAATAGTGATGTATCTTTCAGTTATTTTTAAATAAACAGTGATAGTTACATATATTTCAATTATTTAAAATAAACAGCCATAGTGACATATATTTCAGTTATTTAAATAAACAGTGATAGTGACATATATTTCAATTATTTTAAATAAACAGCCATAGTGACATGTATTTAAATTATTTTAAATAAAGGGACATAGTTACATATATTTCACTTATCTTAAATATATTTCACTTATCTTAAATAAACAGCCATAGTGACATATTTTAGTTATTTTTAATAATGGGCCATAGTGACATACATATGTCAATTATTTTAATGTAGTTGACTGACGAAATCTAAATAGGTATAGACAGATAAGAAAAAAAAAGTTTTGTTCAAAGCAGCAATAGACAAAGGGTCTCCCAAACAAAGGCTCTATCCATGCTTGGGTAATTAGCAGTTCTAGTGGTCACACTAAGCCAGAACTGAATGGTTTTTGTTTGATCAGTGCTTTTGTGTTGCCTATGGGAGCCCCCCAATTTCCTGGGCTGATTATAGATTGTGGGTTGGAAAATGTGTGTTTAGCCATGCATTAACTGCCTGCCTGCCTGACTGTGTTACTGTGCTGCTTGGCTGGCCCCCATTAATCAGTAGGAATATCACAACAACAGGTCTAGATTTGGGTTTCCACATCAAAAGCAGTTGTAATACCTTCTTTTCTGTACCACAGCAGTGTGATGGATATCATAACATTGTGTCTGTGCATATGTCTGTCTGTGAAGGACCTAGCTGATTTCTGAATGAGAACTTTAGCACT